>VDFB02388510.1:0-27747 GCA_007258455.2 Sequoia sempervirens | reverse complement strand
CTAGCACAGCTTCATACTCGTCAAATGCAAATGAATGATAACATTCTTTTAGGGTTAATACCTTAAGTTGTTCTATGGAAGGAAGAGGCATTTTTGCCTTAGGTTTTTAGAGAATTTTTTCCTATTTTGCTAGGGTCGTGGCATTGCCTATGCCTTAAAACATTTTAATATCTTTTGAGACCTTTTTCTTTTATTGTTTGACTTGCCTTTTATTTTGCGGTATTTTCCAAATGTAAATCTTTGTTTTAAAAATGATTATTATTGATCATTTTAACAAAGATATTTATGCAAAATAAAAGGGGCCATATTAATCTAACACTTAGTCACAAGTCTTGTATTTGCCTTAGTCAAAGGTCTTTATTTTTGCATTAGTTCAAATGTAAATATTTGTTTTAAATGATGACATTATAAATCATTTAAAATAAATAATTTTTCAAATGCAAGATAAAGTTTTTAGAGTGCATTTTAAAAGGATAGACATGTGGAGCATCAAATATGGAGATGTGGCAAACTGTTTGTGCCAAGTGGAAAGACTTTGTCATAGAGGTTATGAGTTGCTGGATTAGGGGAGAGTTTTTGGGCTTCTTTGAGTCTTTTTAGAGACATATTGGAATTGGTTTGAGATATCATCATATGTATTCATGAGAGGAGGAGTTTCAGATAGTGAGGAAACCTTTTTGGAGCCTTTTGAGTCCTCTTTTTGAGGATTTCTTGTTCCTATCCGAGTCTTGGAGACTTTTTCTTAATTTTGAATGGGTTGTTGATAGGTTTGAGGTCCTTCTTTTTAGGCCTTTTACCAAATCCGACCCCCTTATTCAAAATTCAGTTCCTCTTTTCTTGGATTTTTGGTGGGAGATTGAGTTTACTTATTCTCTTCCTCATTTCCTTTTCTAGGGATGCAAAATTTTGGAGTGAGAAACTTTGTACTTTCTGGAGAACATTGTGTTATTTTTTTCCAAGTATTGTATTAGTGCAAAAGTATGTATTTTCAGGACCTTGGAGGAATATATTAAGCTTTTGGGATCTATCTTTGGTGTCATGCTTTGTATGCAGATTAATGATTGATATTCTTTATTGTGTTTCTTCTGAAACCTTTAAAGATTCGTCTCATTGAGCTCATCTTTCATGATTGTTATCGTTCTATACAGGTCAGGAGTTGTGCTGGTTTTTTGCAAATGTTAAATGTGACTAGATTCCTTTTAATATCTTCGAATATTGGGTCTTCTTTTGAAATACTTATGTGTAGATCAATGTATCAAAGATTGTATCAGTTTATCAATTGCTAAAAGTTTCAGCTTGTGTTTTGAGGAAATACTACTTTTCACCCAAAAAACCTTTTGGTGTATCACCATTTTGTTCATAAATTACTTAGTTATTAGTTATTTTCATCCCTTTTCTTCACAAGTTTCATTGATAGTTCCTTGTTAGTAAGTGATTCACCATCATAAATCAATAGGAACCAGCCTAGAATCCGAAGGTTCAGTCTAGTTATAGGTTACCCATGCCTTTGACTGATCCCATGTTTTCTAGAGATCTTGAGTGTTTAGGTGCTTGAGAAAGGGTGCAATTTCTAGAGTTAACAATAACTTCCGGGAGGAAGAACCAATCTCCAAAATTGTGTGTATGACCTTGCTTTGGTCTTAAAGCCAAAGGTCTCACTAGTTGCAACATTTTGGTTAACAATCTTGGTATTGCATACCCAAGAAATTGAAGGATTTTGTGTACAAAGTCTTCGTAGAATACAACAAAGCTTGAATTCTTGCACCGACTGTCCCAAATATAGCACCATTTCTGGATAGGTGTGGGATTCCCTTGCTCATCTACTATAGCCAAGTCCATTCTTTTAGTCCAATGGTCCCTATTATGGTACAATATCAAATGATACAATAGGGAATAGTGTTTGAATGTAATCGGTGCTCTATCCTCTATAACTTGGGAGAATTCATCATCTAACGCCTTCTCAAGGTATGAAGCAAAGTCATATTCAATATTAGTTTCAGGGTTTTGAATTCTCATGGCCATCATCATTAGGCCTATTGGCATTTTATCTTGAGCATCTATCCCCAACACTTGGCAAAGAGCGAAATATGTATTCACAAAGTAATACTAAAAATTTGTCACATTAAATGGTTAAATAGTGGTAGTAGAGATGGGGAATGTTCTGTTACCAATGCCTCTTTTCATATATAGGGGTACCTCATCACTTCTATAAGTCTTTTTTAACCTAGCATAATCCTCCTCACTTTTCTGCAGGTTTATCTTGGTTAGAGCCTACTTGTTTAAGCCAAAACACTCAATGATGGCTTTTTTGGTTACTTCTACCAATACTGTGCCATTTGGAAACCTTACTGTTTTGGTAGCTAAGTGATATTGTTTGGCTAGCATTCTGATAAATTCTACATCAACAAACACATTTGGGAAAATCAACCTTGCTATATCCAACATCCAAGCATTTGACACTGGAATCTTCTCATTTCTCTTATTGTAAAAATACCAAAATAGGTCCCATCTAGATTTGTAAATGAGGGGATCCCTACAACCTTGTGCAGTGTCCATGAGAAACTTCTTATTACCCTCTTTAGTAGACCCTAGAAGTATATCTAATATGGACTGATGGAGTGGTCTCTTCTTTACTTTAGGTTCTTCATCTTTAATTTTAGGCTGACTTTCTTTTACTTCTAATTATTTTCTTTTAGGAGGCATGTTTCAATTTTCTCTACTATGGCTTCAGATGACAAAACCTTGAAATATTTTTTATATTAACAGAGCTCTTTCAGAGAGTTTTGTGCACTTACCCATGTATTTCACGCTTGTAGGACTTCTTCTCGTATCCTTAGCTCCTTCCATGCTAGTGCACTGCAATTGAGTATGATATTGGGAAAACTCACTTATCTTTGGATGGTGCGGTATTCAATCATATTAGTTTTGGCAACCCTTAATAATTTAATAGCATTTAATTTTGGCAACTAATGTGATTTTCTGCATTTATTACTATAAATTGTAATGATGCCACATTTACCACACTACCTCCTCGCTCAAGGATTCTTGTTGTGGGGTTGTGGTGTATAATGCTCTAGCGCATATTTTGCTCACCTTCCCGGCGGTATAGCAGTGTATGCTTTTGATCATTACTTGAAGAGTGTCGATGAGACAATCTTATTTGTCTTACCGATATCTCAATGTCTCATCGAAATTAGATCTTATGTTCCTCTGATGTCGGTTGTCGGTGTCAATGAGACAAGTTAATATCTCTTGTCGATATGCCACTATCTCATCGATATATTTTTTTGGCGGTATTTCTTCATATATCGGTGTAACTCTACCATGTCGAGGAGACTTGTGATTACCGCTGCGGTATAGCATTTTTTTTCCCTTCCCTTTTGTTGTTTACTGCACTACCGCCTTGCTCATGTATTTTTGTTGTGAGGTATACTGCTCTACCGCATATGTTGCTCACCTTCCCAGCAGTATAGCGGTGTATGCTTTTGATCATTACTTGAAGAGTGTCAATGAGACAATCTTATTTGTCTTACCTCAATGTCTCATTGACATTACTTTGTTATATCCAAGAGTTGTGTTTTGTTGAGCACATGTAGATATACCTTATCGATGTGACATAAGTGATTCTCTCCTCGATATGCCTGTATCTTGTTGACATTTCACTATTTTACATCATCGATGAGACATATAAATACGTCTCTTCGACATAGGGGTGTCTAAACTGGCGTTAAACTTGAAGCTAAACTCAAAGATAAATTCAGAGCTAAAAGTGGCGCTACACTCGAAGCTAATATCGACACTAAAGACAACATGACTTTAGGTGCTAATTAGTGTCGACTTGTACTGATTGGTGCAATAAACGCCAAAAATTGTGCCATCCTGATAAATAGCGCCGACATTTTCAAAAAATTGCCAAAAAATACATTAAAATAATGGGTGGAAGCAAAAAATAGAGAAAAAAGTGGAGAAAATCATAGGGATTTGTTGTAGTGAGGGGAAATTCCCCTAGCAGGGATTGTTGGGGGCTTGGGGGAAGCACCCCCAAAGCAAAAACTAGCTATATTTTAATAAAGGAATTTATTAATAATTTAAGTTGTATTTGTAACTTGCAAAAACATGATTATTATTGGTTGCATATTGAATGCAAAGAGTCACTTGGGCATGGATTCTACATACAAATGTGAAGGAACACATGACAAGTGATGTGTGGATTGTGTATGAATGTGTATGAGCACATAACAACAAAGTGTGTTGTAGGAGTATGTAACTGAGAAAGTTATATAGTTTAAATTTTGTTGATTAATAAAATTATGTTGGATGATTGTTTCTATAGACATAGCCCACATTTGGGTGAACCATGTTAAATATCTATATTTTTTGGTAATTATTTTTAATTATATAATTTGCATTATAATTGATATTGCTAATTGCTCTAGAATTTCCTATAAATCCTAACACCAATATACCACTCCAAACTTTCACAAAATCTAGCTCTTTTTTATCTTAATATATTTTCACCTATCATAATAACTTACATAACCTAATAAACTTGATTATATTCTATCTTATGAGCATCATCATTTGATAAATTTATATTGGATGTGCTAAGTCTATTATTTTATTTTTCACATGTGAAGTAAGCTACTTGATTACATATTAATGGAGATTAAAATTTAATCTATAAATATTTACACACATGGTATCAAATATACAGGAGGTTCCTAAGTCTTGATCCACAATAGGGTTAAGTTACAAAATTCAATATTTCATGTGCTCAAGGTGGGTTTTCTACTAAGCATGTAGTTATAATTGTTTTACTTATTAAATTTTTTCCTTATAAAATCTCCAAATTTTCCTTCTTAGGCCTAATATAACCTAAATTAAAGAATGATTACCCTACCTTAAGCATTAGCTCTAGGTTTTTATCTTCCCAATCATGAGTCTAGACCTATTGTTGTTAGCTTGACATACCTAGTCCTGGGAATTAGTTTTAACCTCTAGGATGAGTGGAACACAATCTTAGATTACTAGTAGTAATTTTTACTAATCTACACTATGAAAAATTTATATGTACAATTGAGAACTTCTAAATAATCTTACATATGTTAATTTTCCCAATTCTCATTTGTCACTAGATTAATTATTATTTTTTGATCCCTTTCTAATATAATAAATTTATTTCCTACTTTATTAATCCATCTCCATAACTATAATAAGAGCCTACCATTGTACTAGATTATTTTTTGAATCCATAAATCAATATTTTTTTATCAAAACAACACCGAAACTATTTCTTAATAAATATCTTATCCCTAATAATATACACGATCACCCCTAGATATACCACCAATTTTTAATTTAACTTTAGCCACTAGAGTTTTCCAACATTATCTTCTTGAACTAATTTCTTCCTTTCCCTTAACCCATTGACATGTTGTTATATTCCTATGTTTTAGGAGTTAGAAAAATTAATCTCAAATGAGGACATTCCTATTCATGCTTCTTTATATTTATTTTCATATATTCTAGTGTTAAGCTTTTGATATAATCCTAAAATATTTCTAAGAAAAGAGCTTCATTTCTAAATTTTATTTTATTTCTCTCCAACCATATTCTCTATAGAACATAGAGAATGGATGTATCCCATATAGATTACGTATTCATAGAGACCTTGCTGACCACTCAAAGATATGTTTCATGGCTATTTCTCAAATAACCCAAAATATATGCAATTTGGATAGTAGCAAAGACCATATACTAGATGTGTAGTTGTAATGGAAGATTAGGTGATCCATAGTCTCAAAAGTCTTACAACACAAAGGGAAGTGAGAAGGGCCAAAGTGTTTTTCTTCATTAATTTTTCAAAGGCTAATATTTTGTTTCAAGTAGCTAATAAGAGAATGTGTTGTATTTTGATGGGGTTATCATATCTTAAATCTATTTTTTAACCAATCCATATTTTGAGGGAGTCTCTCACCTTTAAAAATAACAAAACTTAATTTTAATTTATATGTTATCTATCTTCTTTTTCATCTAGCACAAATATTTTTCTCTAAATAAAATAAATATTCTAATTGTAACCAAAAAATATTTTAACTCATATTTTTAGTTTTCTAGATTAAGAATTTCCCATGGCTTTTTCTAAACACTACAATAATTCTCAACAATTCTTAATTTTAACACCTTAGCTATGTCCTACCATATGAACTCATTATTGAAGTATCTCCCACCCATGAATCTATCCAAAACTCCACTTTACTACAATCCCCTAGATTCCATGACAATTTATGTCCTACAATGCTCATGGAATTAAAAATCAATTTGTATATTGTAGATTCTATTGGGAAAACCTCATTAGAGATATATTGGGTCTATATTACATGAAGATATTTTAGCCTATGAAAATTAACTTAAAATAAATTGAAGGGTGTCATTATTGGTTTCTAGGTGAGATGGGCTCACAAAGCTAGATTTTTCATAAACAAATCTTTTAATCTTATTCCTTCTTATTCTTTTAAATTACAAACTAATTTTCAATTAATTAAGAAAAGCTTCCTGTCTTTGCCAAATCCTTGTCATGGGAACTTATGACATATTTTAATAATATTATGAAACACTTGTTTTAAAATGAATAACACAAAAATCACGTAAATAGATATAACTTGTAACATCACTTTTATTTTGAGGATTCTCCTACTAAATGTTACTATTTCCCATTCCAAGTCAAAAATTTAGACTAAATTTTCTCAATTAAATTTTACTAGAATATTACTAACTTTAAACATAATAATACCGAAATATTTTTTTGTAATACTTTAACATTGATACCAATGATATCATAAATTTTACTTTACACCAACAAAATTGTGTGCATGAGGAAGACCTTGAATTTAAACACATTAATAAATTATGTAGAAGTGTGAGATAAATCCTAAAGAACTTTCCAAAACACTTTGGATTCTTGTAAAAAAACCTTGCCCAAATATATTTGTATCATCAACAAATTATATAAGAGAACAATTAAGATGTCTCTACCCATTCACCCTACTTTTATATTTCTTCCTAGAGATTTTATTATGATGATTAATTATCAATCTAAAGAATCCCCTTTTTGAATTCCCATTGCATGGGAGAAAAAGCTAGTAGGAAATCCATTAACAAGTATTAAGAACCAAGAACCAAGATTTGTTGCACATTTTGATTTCCATGATGTCCACTTTCTAGAAATCAAAAGCTATTGAAAATCAATAAGCAAATGTAAAAAAATCTACTCAAATGCTTTGACAATGATTAAGTTTATCATCATCGAAGAGGTATTATAATGTTTTATAGAGTGTAAAATTTAATAAGAAAAAGTAATGCAATCCTTAATCAATCCCATCTTCCTCTAGAGAAATTAATGGACACAATAATAGTTTTAACCTGCATAGGAAATATTTATTTATTGCAATACAACAAGATATGTGTCTAATCTAAAAGATGTAGTGTTTGGATATTTAAGAACAAGGGTCATATAAGTGCATTTGAAGTACTTAAGAATTCAACCTTTTATAATATATATATTTAAAGTTGTTTTAACTACATCTCTTATATGCTTGAAATAAAATAAGAAAATCATCCCAACCTAGTGTACTCTTTCCTTCAAATCCATTACCATACTATACATTTCTAAAAAAAAATGGGTCATCAAGAAAAAATTGTCCTACTCAAAAATTAGCTTCATGATATAGTCTAAAAATTTAGTATTATAAATTCTAACAAATGTTATTCTCTTCACATAATAGGTTGGTAAAATAATCCACTACAACCTTTCTTATATTTCTTACATGAAAATTAAATGTCCATTTCTTCTCACCCTAATAATTATATGAAAAAAATTAGTGCACTCCTATCAACAATTTCAATCTATATGTCATGAGCTTTTCCCTTCCAATATATTTATTATTTAAGTAAAATATATTGTTATTGCTTCAACAAATCTTGCTCCATAATTAAAAGGGAATCTATTATCCCAACCTCGTGTATTGTTTTACATCGCTTCTAAAGGATTTTTATTTTAGGGATTAAAGTTAAAAGTTTTGTCTCATGTTAGGCCAACTAATCAACACAAATGAATTAAACATTTTCAATTGAAAGTCAATTTTGGTCAAGAATATGTTCTAAATAAATTTATTCTAGCTAACTTAGATCTAGGCCACAACTTTTCCAACTAGAAGTGTTTACTAAATAATATGTAGCATCACCTTGAGACCAATTTACAAAAAAATGAGATAATTTAATTTTTTTATAATGTTATAATTTCTACTCAAATAAAATAATAATAAAAATATAAAAATACCCATATGTAGATTTATAAGTCTAATTTTTTAGAAATATTTTAATTGATGTTTTTTATTTATTTATACTAAAACTAAGTTATCATAACCAAAATATAAGATTGATTATATTCTCAAGAAAAAAACTAAAGTTTATTAAAAAGTAAAATAATGTGATGTAATAGGCAAGAAATAAAATTTGTGTCCCATCAAAACAAATGCAATTTAAATACACACGACTTTCAAGATTTTTATTCAAAAACATGTATTTTATTGAAGTAAAAAAAGTCCATGCACTAATGTTCAATTTATAAATACAAAAAATAATTGAAGGAAAAAATAAAATTTACAATATAAAAAGTCTTAACGTATTTTTCAACATTTTATCAACAACTAGTTTAAAGTGTTAACTTTAAAAAAACCACATTCAATTATTTTTTATTTTCTTAAAAATACAAACAAAAAAATATTAAAAAACTCTACATTTCATTAGATTATTTTATTTAATATTTTATATCATTTGAGATTTCAAAACATATGTGTCACTTTCTAGTGATTTAAATTAATAAGTTAGACCAATATTGGTCATTTACTTTATAAAAGTGAGTCACGACTTTGAACTTTCACCCTTAGATTTAGTCACAAAGATATTTTTCAAAAAACTTATTTATTCCAAATTCATAATTGTTTGTTAAGAAATTTGAGTTTGCTACCTCAAAATACAATTAGAGAGAAATTATTAGAGCTCTCTTCATGACACCACACTTCCATTGCATTATATAAATTTGGATGGACATTAATCAATCATCACCTCTAACCATTTTCAAAAAACTTATTTTTTTCAAAAAAAATTATTTATTCTAAATTCATAAATTCATAATTGTTTGTTAAGAAATTTGAGTTTGCTCCTTCAAAATACAATTAGAAAGAAATCATTAGAACTCTCTTCATGACACCACACTTCTATTGCATTATATAGATTTGGATAGACATTAATCAATCATCACCTCTAACTATATAGGATAATGATCATAGCCTGCCACAAAATGAATTTTAGAAATTGAGGCCTAGTCATGTCACAACTAGCTAGGATAAACCATAAAATGATATAACTGTTTGACAATATAAGAAAAAAATGTATGGCTATTATTAGAACTAAAAACAGAAATTAACTATTTAAACGGAATCCAATTTTTGTGTGCATGGTAGTCGTCGGTGCTTGTCTACTCTATAAGCATTTATCCTAATCTTTTTCCCTGGTCGTTTCGAGGACAACATCTACAGTTTTTAGATAAATCTCTATATTTATGCTTTCTCCGATCCAATTCCCTCTGCCCTTTCCCTGCACCAACAATCTATTTTCTTCACTCCTTAGAATTAAATGGCATCCTCATCCTTATCTCACCAAAGAAATGAGGAACATAATGCCTTCTCTGGAATTGAACCTCAGGGCACGCGGAGTAGAGGAATCTTCAAGATTGTTTGATGTGTTCATCAACCACAGGGGCCCTGATGTCAAACAAACTGTAGCCCTTCAGCTTTACGATTCTCTTACGGAGTTAGAAATTTATACATTTCTTGATTCGGAGCAGAAAAAACTCGGTGATTCATTTCCCTCAACCATTGAGAATGCCATCCACTCTGCTTCGGCTCATATCGCTATCTTCTCTATTGGATATGCAGGGTCCCCATGGTGTTTGGCGGAGCTGGTTCTCATGTTACAGAGTAGAGCTAAGATTTTTCCAGTATTTTACGGAGTGAAGCCTTCTGATCTTCGTTACATAGAAAACGGAGAGTATGCCAAAGCGTTCACTAAATATGAAGAGAAGAAGAGATATATGGAAAAGCTTAAGGAGTGGAAGGAAGCCCTACAATCTGTTTCATTTATCACAGGACACGAAATCAGCAGCAATTTCAAGTAAGATCTCTGTGTTTCGATTGTACTTGGTCATTGTTCATTGCTTTATTTTTTCTTGCATGAAATTTTAAGATTTTAGGCAGCCGAATTGAATTCTTATAAAGAACCCCATTTTCCTTTGGAAAGTACAGTGACCGCCAAAATATAGTGTTAGCTGTCCAAAACGAAGTTCAAAGGACAAAATCTCTACATGTTGCCAAATATCCAGTGGGACTTCACAAGCTTGTGAAAGATTTTGAAAGGCTGTGTCTTGATAAGCTTGTGAAAGATTTTGAAAGGCAGTGCCAGATGAATGAAGGGGACACAGAGAAGGCTCAGATTGTCGGCATTTTTGGAATGGGTGGAGTGGGCAAAACAACCCTAGCCAAAGAATTGTTCAACCGAAAGCGCTCAAATTATAGTCGAGCTTGCTTTCTGTTCGATGTGAGGGAAGCCTATACAAATAACAGTTTTCTTTCTTTACAAATGAAACTCTTGAAAGATCTATTCCAAGAAGATCGATTCAATTTTCAAGGTACAGAGGAAGGAAAAGCTCATATCGCGAATTGCATAGAAAGGAGCAAGCCGTTCAGTTTTCTAATTGTTCTAGATGATATTGATTGCGTACAACAGTTAGATGCTCTACTCATCATCAATATGATAAAAAAGTCAGTTGATAGTCTGGTAATTGTCACAACCCGTGATGTAGGGGTGCTTATAAACACAGGAATTACTGCTGCTTATAATCTAGAAGGTATGGACAGAGACGATGCGAGAGAGCTGTTTTGTTGGCATGCCTTCGGCAAACCCCATCCGGCTAAAGATTACCAGAATCTGGTTAACTCCTTCCTAAATGTTTGTGGAGGTTTACCTCTGTCTCTTCAAGTTCTGGGCAGTCATGTTTATGGCACAGATCAGACTTATTGAAACTTAGAATTGAGCAAAGTTACCAAGACACTACCTCGAGACATACATCAAAGACTTAAAATAAGCATTGATGCATTGGACTACGAGGAACAACAAATTTTCATGGATATTGCATGCTTTTTTGCTGACCAATTGAAGAATGTTGCCATCAAAATATGGGAGGCATCAGGATGGAACGCTCAACATGCCCTGCAAACACTTAAAAACAAGTGCCTTGTTCAAGAAATAAAGGAAAAATTTCGTGTCAGGGTAGGAGAAGAGAGATTTGCATTGAGAATGCATGATCATCTGACTTGGGAAGAGAAATGGCAAATGGACTGAGCCGTCCTCGTCGGTTGTGGCGTCCACAAGATCTTAAATGTCTGGTATGCTTGTTCCTCCTCCTACTTTCTGCTTTATATCAAGTGATTTTCTTACGTCTTTCAATTCCTAAATATAACGCAAGTCTGATCTGCATCTGTGATTGCACGAATCAAAAGGATTCCAAAACATCCTCGCTCAAACCGAAGTCAGATGCTTCCATTCATTTATTGACAAGTCCATAAACTGCCGAATCACATACTTTCTAGGGGAATCAGATGTCAGTGCTCACACCTCAACTTTGTTGTTGTGGCTTCAGCTCGAGTAACAGGGTTTTCAGAATCAGTATCAGCTTAACCTGGATTTCGATAAGTTACAGCCAAGCGTTCCTTCATGGATTCCTCTTCAAAATTTACACTGTTTAATAATCAACAATTTACGTCTCAAAACCCTGTGGCAGAGCGACGTACAGGTATTATGTTCTCCAAGGAAAATTAGACTTCCATTAACGGTACTTCTTTATTATTGCTGGCCATTGAACGTTAAGTTTAAAACAAAGTTATTTTGAATTTCCGGAGCCGATACTGTTGAAATTTTGCATGTAATTATATCCAATTGATACAATATATTTATTCAAACATATATAGGTATATATACAAACAATATAACAAATCCGTTCATGCTAAACCTATTTTCTAAAATTAAATTTGAATACAGCCAAGCATTCCTTCATGGATTCCTCTTCAAAATTCGGGATGTTCAAAAATCAGCAATCTACGTCCCAAAGCATCGTGGCAGAGCCATGTACAGGTATTATCCTCTCCAATATGAAAATCAAATTTCTATTAAGGATGCTTTTTCAATTATTCCTAGCCATTGAATATAAGTTTAAAACAAATTTATTTTGACTGTCAGGCGCCCACCCAATTGAAAGAGCTGCAAATATATAATACTTCATTGAAAGATTTTTCGGATTTCTCGGGAGTATCAAATAGTTTGGAAAAAATTATAATTGGCAATTGTAATCTTCTGAAAACCATGTCAGGATTATCTGATCTTAAGAAGCTTATAGAATTGAACTTTCTAGTTGCCTAGATCTTCAGGAATTAAGTGTTGTGAATATGAGCTGCCTGGAAAAAATTGTGCTTAGCAATTGTTCCTGTCTGAAAAACGTGTTAGAGTTATCCGATCTTAGGAAGCTAGTAGAATTGAACATTTCTCACTGTCCGGTGTTTGAGCGGCTGCGTCTAGTGGGTCTGCACTCCTTGAACCGTATTAGGGTTTATTCTTTGAAGGCGACATGTTTTGAGCTGAATGATTGCAGAAATTTGAAAACAATATCTGGAATTTTAAACCTTGAAAAGCTTCTAAGCATCAACATTCGTGACTGTCCCAAGATTGAGGAGTTGCCACATCTTGTCGGTCCAAGTAACATGGAGAATATCACAATTGAAGGATGTGGGAAGCTCAATAGTCTTTTCTTGTTCAGATGTCAAAATTTGAAAAGAGTGACAGGTAAATTTGATCTGGCAGACTTATTCATATGGGATTCGGAGCTTGAGGCGATGCCTTATCTTCAAAGTCTAACTTGCCTTGAGACGATTAGCATTAAAGGATGTGGGAAGCTCAATAGTCTTCAGTTCAACAAATTTCAAAATTTGAAACAATTATGCATATGGGATTGTCTGGATCTTGAGGAGTTAAGTGTTGTATATTTGAGCTCCCTGCAAAACATTACAATTGAAAATTGTAGACAGCTGAGAAGTGTGAGAGGAATATTTGATCTTGAGAAGTCGGTAGGATTGGAGATTTCTGAGTGTCCAGAGATTCAAGAATTGTGTAGACTGTCGCATGACATTTATGACCGTCTGGAGATTGAGGCGTTGCCTTTTCTTCAAGACCCAAGTTGCCTGGAGACGGTCAAAATTCAAGGATGTTGGAAGCTCAGTAGTCTTCAGTTGTTCAAATGTCCAAATTTGAAACGATTATCCATATCAGACTGTCCGAAGCTTGAAGAGCTGCCCAGTTTTGCACGTCAAACTTGCTTTGAGGAGATTATCATTGTCAGATGTGGGAAGCTGCAGAACATAAATTTGCCAACAACACTTGTGGAACTCACAATAGAAGGATGCAGAGAACTGAAAACAGTGGTAGTAGTTTGTGATCATAGTGAATGTCTTGGGCTACAAGAGTTGCCATGTTTGAAGCGGATTACAATTCAGTGTTGTGACAAGTTGCAGACCATACAAGGCATTGGTAGGCTGAATGCATTGGAAAGTCTTCACTTGTTCAATTGTCAGGAGCTTGAAGAGCTGCCATGTTTTGCACTTCAAGCGTGCCTTGAGAAGATTAGCATTGTCAGAAGTTGGAAGCTGCAGAACATAACTTTGCCAATATTTCTTGCGGAACTCAGAATAGAAGAATGCAGAGAACTGAAAACAATGGCAGTGATTTGTGATTATGGTGAATGTCTAGAGATACAAGAGATGTCAAGTGTTGCGCGGCTGAGCTTTTTGAAGTGGATTACAATTCAAGCTTGCGACAGGCTGCAGAGTATACAGGACATTGATCAGCTGCATGCATTAGAAAGACTTGAATTGTTCAATTGTACGGAGCTTGAAGAGCTGCCATGTTTTGCACTTCAAACTTGCCTTGAGAAGATTAGCATTTCCAGATGTGAGAAGCTGCAGAACATAACTTTGCCAACAAAACTTGTAGAACTCGTAATAGAAGATTGCAGAGAACTGAAAACAGTGGCAGCGATTCATGATCATAGTGCATGTCTTGGGCTTCAGGAGCTGTCAAGTGTTGCCCAACTGAGCTGTTTGAAGCGGATTACAATTCAAACTTGTGACAGGCTGCAGAGCATACAAGGCATTGATGAGCTGCATGAATTGGAAAGTCTTGAATTGTTCAATTGTCCGGAGCTTGAAGAGCTGCCATGTTTTGCACTTCAAACTTCTCTTGAGAAGATTAGGATTGTTAGGTGTGAGAAGCTGCAGAACATAACTTTGCCAAAAAAACTTATAGAACTCGTAATAGCAGGTTGCAGAAAATTGAAAACAGTGGCAGCAATTCGTGATCATAGTGAATGTCTTGAACTATGGGAGCTGTCCAACTGAGCTGTTTGAAGCGGATAACAATTCAGACTTGTGACAGGCTGCAGAGCATACAAGTCATTGATGAGCTTCATGCATTGGAAATTCTTGAACTGTTCGATTGTCTGGAGTTTGAAGAGCTGTCATGTTTTGCATTTCAAACTTGCCCTGAGAAGATTAGCATTGTCAGATGTGAGAAGCTGCAGAACATAACTTTGCCAACAAAACTTGTGGAACTTGTAATAGAAGGTTGCAGAGAACTGAAAACAGTGTCAGTGGTTTGTGATCATAGTGAATGTCTTAAGCTAAAGGAGGTGTCAAGTGTTGCCCGACAGAGCTGTCTGAAGTCGATTACAATTCAGACTTGTGACAAGCTGCAGGGAATACAAGGCATTGATGAGCTACATGCATTGAAAAGCATGCAACTTTCATATTGCAGCAATGCAGCAATACGCAATTGCATTCCCATGTTGAAGGTACTGATTTGAAGACTCCTGTAAACATTCAACCATATTTATTGCTTTCAAGGCAGAGCAAGAGATTCAAAATTTTCAGTACTGACCTTAAGTTTTGATTTCCCTCCCTTGGTTTTCTTAACTAGTCTTAGGTCATTGGTATATGAAAATGGTATTTTTTCTGTTCCTTTTTTAATTGCAGAGCGTGCCACCAAAGCTTTTACTTGTGATTGGAAGAGCACTAAATGGAGCGCTGTCAACTTTAAATCCACATCTCTTTGCTGACGCCGATGTAGTTATTTCAGAAATTTTTACTCGCACAAGTGATAAACGGCAGAAAATAATGGCAGAATGGAGTGCAGTCATCTTGTGCGTTGTGGTTGTGGTTGATAGTTGTACCCCAGTCCATATCATAAATCAATCCCTTCCAGACTGTTATTTGTGGCCAAATTTTAGGGTGCAACAAGGAGAATGGATAATTACCGTGGCAACTACCAACGACTATAGGGTAAGTCATTACGATGGTCTACCCCAAATTGAAAATGTTCTTGTAAGTCATGGAATAATGAAGGCGGCGTATCAGGTGTGCGTAAAGAAAGGAGAAGAGTGGAAAACTCTGCATGTATTACATACAATTATTGATAGGTTATATCAATAATAAATGTGGGTAAGGGTGCAAATTAAAATCGTCTTCTTCAAAATTATTGTTTTCTTTATTGTATAAAATTGTCGAATGTGCATTATTAAATTCATAATTAATATTCAACATTTATTTTTTAATATAATCTTATATATAATTAAGTAATTTATTGTAAGTGATGTCTCAAAAAAAGAAGTTTTTTTATATGAATTTAATTTAATTTAATTTTTTTATTAGTAAATTGTTGTTATTGGGACAATTCTTTTTCTATTATATTAGAGAAAAAAAATTACAACTAGTTTTTGCGATCAAGCAAGGCAAATAAAGACGGTATGTAAACCCTCAATAACTTGGACTACAAATACTCATAATGGATAGGAGCGCGAACATAGTGTCATAGTGAGACATGTAGAACATATACATCTCTATGTTGTTTCTTTGGAGTCCTCCTCTCATGAGTGTTATTGTTTGTTTGATTTCTTCCTTGTGGGAATTCTCAATGTAGATCACATCCACCACCAAGCTCATTTTTGGGTCTCTACTCAATGTCGGCAAAGCGTTGATGGCCTCCACTTAATACTAGGGATTTACAAAGTTGTCCACTACCTGGCCAACCCAGACGAAGTTATCAGATGTCACCACCTTATTGTATAAAAATCTCTCTAACTGTTTGACGTTGTGGATGTGAGCTTGTTGTAGGTGCTTTTCATCTATGACTGCCATTATGGCTTCTTCCTCCACCTTTGTCTTTAGTTTGAAAATCTCTTTCATCTGGCCCTTCAAACTTACTAGGTGTAAAATCTTCCCCTTAGGTGCTACATTTTTTTTCTAAATTCAATTTTCTTCAATTACCAACTTAACTGACCAATCATCTTTTATTTAAATTAGAAGTGTTAATTTCAATAGTTCTTTATGTACCTCAGCGACGACAATCAACATCACACTTATATGCTTACACTCAAAAGTGCTAAGTTGCTATGATTAGGGTCATCTCTAGACCCAAACCTAAACCTCAAGGGTTCATGGTGACCTACCTACTTATCCTCTTATGGGAATCAGAGGCTTCATAGTTCGCCTACATGTGTTAGAGGGAGTCCATTCTCTCCTATTGTGTGAGATATTTGATCTCACATTTAAACTAGGACTATTTATTAAACATAGGTTATCAACTTAGTCCAAATATAATATAATGATAATAATTTTTCCATCAAGTGTTGGGTGCATACCAAACATTACCTAGCATTGGTGTACAAACATTCACCAATACACAAGGGTCATTGCGGACATTTTTCAGTAAAATTGAAGTGTCTCATTTTTCTCCAAAAATCTGCACCATTAGAAAGATCTCAGCGTCCTGGTTCCAACGCAACTGAATCCGGGAAAGAAAGCGGAGTCCGTTGCAACGAAAGTTATGGTCGGCCAAACCCTTCTACCAACCGGGAATCGTAAGTATCCAGAAAAGCGAAAAATGGCGTCGTCAAAAATAAATGAAACTGGCGTCATTGCGAAGAGCTCGTCGAGACAATTCCGACGGTGTTCGTTTCGTCAAAATCCGATATCGTATGTTCAACTTATCAACGGTCAAAGTTTGCAGTTGACTTGTCAAGGTGAACCGTACGGATGCTGACGTCAACAGTCAGTCCGTACTGTACGGAATGCATATGGGTGAATCCGAGTGAAACACATGGCGGCAGAGTCATTGTACGGACCAATCATGTGATGACACGTGTCATCCGTACGTCAACGTGGCAGTACGTCAGCATACAAGTCACTGCACAGTCATCATCCCCGTCAGCAGGTCCAGTCAGCGTCCACCTCGGCAGTCCACTCAGCATGCCACATCAGCAGTGTTGTCGAATCAGGTTTCACCACGTGGCATCTCCTCGGCATGCCACGTGGCCTCCGTCTTCATCCTCTAGCGAGTTGGCAGAACACGTCAGCCCCATGTCACCTGCAAGGGCCAATGAGTTTCCGCCACGTGGCACCCTCCTGGTGCGACACGTGGTCTCGTCTTTTCTCCAGCGGATGGGTTCGTTGGTTGCTCGTTTGTTATAAAAGGGTAGGCTGGGGATTCGAACACCCCACCTCACAACTCCAAGCATTTCGCATTGGCCGTTCCGCCAAATCTGCGGCCTCAACAGTATTGGATGCCGGGTTTGTTTTGTTGAGACTTTTTTAGAGTTTGGTGAGTAAAAGCCGACGGCCGTGGCTTGAACCCGGGTCTGCCGGGCTCCCAATATTGCCAACCACCGTTGAGCCATCGAAACAATTTGATATATGCGTGGCGTCGGTTTATTTTGTTGGATTGTTTAAACCGAATGCCCTTATTTTTTTTAATAATTCCCCCAAAATTGTTTAACAACAATCCTTTTTAAGGATTGAATGTAACAAATGGAGATAGTTTGAGCCCGAATAAGGGTAATATGGGGGGATTAGAATAATCATAGGGAATATATAAAGATTATTATGTAAAATTAGGGAGATTTTTGAAGATCCTTATGTATTTGGAGAGATAAGGTGAATATTTGCAAATCAATTGGTTGAGAGCCAAATTGAGCAAATTCTTTGTATAAAAAGGGGGCTTGAGGTGAGAGTTGGAACAAGTTTTTTACAGGTGATGAAGTCTTGACGCTGAGGCAACACGGAAGAGAGAGGTCTTGTTGAAGAATTTTCAAGCCATTGTTGAATGTCGGAGCCCTGTTATGCTGCCGAACTGATGGTCTTGGTGCATCATTGTAATCGATTTTGGAGTTAATCGGATCGGTCTCTCTATTGGAGTGGACCCGGAGACGTAGTCACATTCTGTGACGAACTCCGTTATCAAGCGTTGTTTGCACTTCTCTTCTTCTCTCTCTTTCTGTTTCTCATTTCCTTCATTTCTGTTATAATCACCTTGTTAATTCTTTTCATTCTGTTATTTCCTTAAGTTAATTTCATTTAAATTAACTTGAAATAAACATTGTAAAGCATTGTAAAAGTTAAATCATTTAAACGCAATCTAGTCTAGATCCTATACAGATCAACTCTCATATCTACTATTGGATTCACACAGTACTATCGAGATACAACACATATACAATGACCAACTCTACACACACATCAATACAACTGTGTGGCTCATATGCATCACACAGTACAAGTGACAGCTTTATGTACATCACAAGTAATCATCACTGAGCCCACTACATCACACAATAAATGAACTAAAGTCATATAATTCACAGTATTGTGACTACCTCATATGCAATCATATATCAATGACCTGCTCATACACACATCAAAGTATTAGTGGCTCATACACACACAACACCCTTTTATTTTCTCTCATGCATCACAAGTACACCAATGACTTCTATCATTGTCACAATTTATAATTGAGCTAACATCCACCAAGTTGAATTAACACATCCTTTTGCATCCCATATAAATAATAAGTCATGTGACTATGTGTTTCCATCCTTTTTGGTCTCTGCAGATCAAATTGGGAGAGGATTTCAGTGATCCATACTGGGGTCTATCCTCACCTAAACATGGCCAAGTATATCTACAATTGGGAAGGGATTCATGCATCACATACTCACAATGGGTGGGCCTCCATATTAGGCTTTCCACAAGTAGTGAACCCTAACCTGGGTTCCACTAATTTCCTTAGCCATCTTACCAAGGTTTGGTCAAAGAAGTAGCTTACACATATAACCTTGTGACCTTCATTTTGTATATCTTTCTTCACCAAAAACAATTGCACCCATCACCCACACATAGGTACTACCATGAACCCTCTTTTGAATAGTTAGTCCCAGTTGTTACCCACATGGGTACAACTACCCATCAACCATTTATTATATTCATTGAAAGGGCCTAGATCCAACTATGAACTAAGTGGCTAGCTAGGAAAAAAAGAAATAGTACTCTAGCATTTTGATTGGTATGGTCCATGACAACCTAAGGAATTGTGATCAAACCAGGTCTTGCTACTCCTCTTGAAACTAAGTGAATATTGGATTAATAAAAGTAGCTCAGATCGATCATCATGGTCCAATGACTCTGTCTTTGCTCAGACCCTGAGAGAACACACAGGGGGGTATATAACATTATTCATATTTGGTGTTGACATATAAAGTAAATATATTCACATTAAGAGCCTATATAGAGCTTTAGATGAGTTTTTTTTTCACAAACACGAAAAATATAAACCAATGATGGCCTTTACCCAATATATATATATATAAATATATCGATTAAAGTAAAGTTGATCTCTTTAAATTCCTTAAATAATAAACATATATTTATTAAATACAAGTACTAGGTTCCTTAAATCCAAACTATAATCCCATTTAAAATCCTGTAAGCCCATTAAGAGTTCAACAAATTAGAACAACAACCCTTGGGATAGTCCCTAAACCCCCCCCATACGACTTGAAAGTCAAGGGCATCCACCAAGGACCGCCCTTACATACTTCCAACATCAAGTACATGTTCTCCTTAAAGGTTCTCTCAAGGAAACACTATTCTCGACTAAGAATCAACAACTCAAACAATTTATCAAGAGCTGCCTTAGTTCTACTAAATTTATGCTCCAAATGCAATTGCATCTTTAGTACGAGGAGTCGGGGATTATACATAAAATTATTAATCACACACACTAATTAGGTTAAACAAAGAAGGACTAAATTTTTAACTATCATTTTTTTCTGATATACCAGTTATATTGCCAAAAGTGTGTGTGTATTACATTGATGTGAATTTAAGTCTTGAATTTTTTACAAATATATATACTTCACGACCTTATTCCACTTGTGATCAAGAGACTTCCAAAGGGTAATAACACTTACCTTTGTTTAATTCTCACACACAGTAGTAATCAAGGATATAATAGTCTTAAGGACATAGACCCAATTTCTTGTGCTTAGTTGACCAACATTATTATGTCTACTAATTTCCCAACTTGAAAAGTTTACTAGTCACATATACCTCAATGTAGGACCATGTAACCATTTCGAGTTTCCCTCAAGGGATGAAATACTACATTTGTTGATGCCAATCTATATGGTAGTTATTGCTTCATCGTATATTGAGGCCAATAAGATAGAGGGTTGCATGGGTATTTAGCTCAACTTACATTAATACCCACTTCACCTTGCAATATCAAGCTAACCTTCCATCAAAATACAAATTTTACATGGATGTTCTACCACAATTGAACACAAGTACTTCAAACTATTGTTCAAGTTAAAAGATCATTTTTCATAATTAAGCTATATAAAATATGACAATCGATGGAGCTATTGTTGTATAATAAATGGTATTCATATATTTACTTTGTACCATAACATCGACCCCCAACCTCTTATTACCTTAATTATATCATGACATTTACATGAATCACATGTTTAATAGATCTTGGATACATCACCTTGTAATTAAGTATTTGGTACATAATATTGATTATAACCATTGTGTTATCATGGCTTCTCATTCTATTCTATAGTGACCTCCTAAATATCTCTAGAAGAGAGTTACGTAATCATATGGCATAGCTCAATGTATTGTTTTCATTTAATATAGTTTAAGTAAAGAAATCAAATTATTCAACTATCCAAAATGACTATCTATATTTAAGTGTTCCATAACTCATTCAAGTGAAGATGCAAATTTCAATATTCATATATGCCATAACATTAAATGTACCCCTTGTTATAAATCATTAATTCTAATAACTCGATAAGTTCTACCAAAATCTCTACTTTTTTTCTCACTAGTATATCATGATATTTTTCTCTTATCTTTTTAAAGTGTATATTTATTATAATTTAATTGTGACTTAACAAGGTAAATGAATGCTCACAACTGCCCTTAAGACTGAGTTAATTGTAAGAACTCAATTTTTAAATGAAATGAATATTCAATTTATAAATGGTCGAGTATGCCTCTATGAAGTAGGAATTCTTAACCTCTTTCCAAAGACTCCTTACCATAGATTCCTACCATGACCAATACTATGTCATTTCACACTATAAATAAATAAATGATTAGGAGAAGCTAGCCCGAAAGTCTTTTGGCATGACCACTCCATGAAAATCCACTTTCTTGTTGGTTACTAAGAACTGTAGATGTTCACAAGCTCTCATCTTAGCATTAGTAGGGAGGGATCCCACTTGGTCATATCTCCTCCACGCTTCCATATTTTACATACCTATCTGCCAAGACAGTTGCAATCTGATATCTCTCATGGGTTTCCTCTATTTGATGGTGTAGCACATGCTCTTTGGACTACATGATTCACCTTTTTCCATGCCTTAAATTTCTCCAATATAAGCTTTCTTGACTATAGTCATGTCCCTCCTCTTCTCTAATCATCTCGCAAT
The DNA here is from genome assembly GCA_007258455.2 of Sequoia sempervirens. Lineage (NCBI taxonomy): Eukaryota > Viridiplantae > Streptophyta > Pinopsida > Cupressales > Cupressaceae > Sequoia > Sequoia sempervirens. The sequence goes on along the minus strand of VDFB02388510.1, from coordinate 5,750 downwards.
ATTTGTTGGGAATTCCCCTTGCTGTGACCAACATAAAACTCCCTAGCATGTAAGAGGTTCTCTCTAAATCTCTTGTAGTCTAGTCTACTCCTCTACTGCGCAACCTCTAATTTGTTTCATCTCCTTCCCATCCATTGTATGCCTTCCCTTTGGCATTCTCCCATTTTCTCCTCTACTGTACGCATACACTCTTTCCCGTGCAAGGAAAAATATGGTGAAATCTCCTTCTTATGCCCCACACCATTTTCTCCACATTCCTCCTTGTCACTCAACCCTTTCTCCTCGCCTTTCTCTGCATTTTCTTCCTCCTCCCGACCTTTGCTACTCATGTCTTCCTTCCTATGTGATTTTTGTTTCCCTCTCCTCACATCATACCCTCAATTCTTCCCCTTTCAACGCAGGTAGAGAGGATATTGGCACGATTGTGGAATTTGATTTCTTTCACCTGCCAAAATTGCCTTTGTTTGAAAGTTTCTAGAGCCTTTTTAACAAATTTGTTTTGTGCATATCTGGCCTTGAGCACCAGTTTGTCCTCCCATTTGATTTTTTTTTTTGAATGACCATGGGTGGAAGGCCATGTCTTATTAATGGCATGACCCTTCTATCATGCTCTGCATCATTCCTCTCATTAATTTGGTGTCTCCTCTTGTTGGGTTGCTCAGAATGCCCATACCTTCATAATTAAATTGTCTCCCTTCCCTTCTTTCTTCTCTGCCAACTATATTAGTCCCCCTCATGCTACATTAAATTCAAATTTCTTCTTAATTTATTGATTTGTTTGACCATACCATGCTCAATAGGAGACAGTCTTATGGGGATGTGACGCTTGGTTACATTCGCAGTGGACTTTTGGGATATCAATTTGTCCTCCATTTGACATGGTTCTCGATTGCAACCTACACTTTATTTATAGTGTGAATTTCACAATGTCTGGTTGGAGCGACAATTGTCCTTATAATCTTAGGTAATTTTCACTTTATGTCTCAAGTCATACTTGATTAAGACACATTTCATCATCTTATGTTTTCCTAGTTTTCACCTTCACATGTATAACCAAGAGATTCACTTTTTAATCATAATTGATGTACATTTATTGTTCATTTACATCATTTCACATAATAGAATTATATTTTGGATTACTCTTGTGCTTTCATTAAATCTCCTAGATCTTGGGTGGCTATCTTCATAGTCAAATCTTACATTGTAGAAAGCATTATATACCAACTCTTACATATTTCAAAGAGGTTTAACATTTTTAATTAAAAAAAAAGTTTTTTCTTCCATTTTGATGTAATGGGACGATAGAGGAGTAACATATATTGTGTAGACGTGAATTTAGGTGAGTTAGCTCTTCATGTAACCTTAATTTTCTATATTCACATGTGATTATAAGAGGAATGGTACATGGTCCTCTAAGTTGTATCATAGCAAGTGTGAAGGAGTTTGAACACATTGTAATGGATCCAAGTAACCTCCTTGGAATTATAATAAATGTATGTTTGATCAAGATGGTGCGATGAGAAGAAAAATTCTCACTCTTGTTGGAGTTTTCAACTTGTAGGGTTTCTCTAGAGTATCTTTTTGTTATTGTCATTTTTTATATGTTTTCTTGAAATATATGCTATAGTTTCATGTTTTCATTGATTTTTCATTATGTTCAATATGTGGTACTATATATTTCATTCCAAGGAATGTGTTAAGGTAGTTTTAAAGATTGTAGATAGGGTTGACACCAAGATATATGAATCTTGGTGATCATAAGAGACCATCTTTTATATTTCATAGATCACTGTGAATAAATATAGAGGATTTTATTTGTACTAGTGTTATATTACTTGTCCAACACTCAAATTGGATAGCTAAGATAATGTTTGTATGCAAGAAGGGTGGTGAATAAATGATCCATCAAACTTGATTTAGTCATCATATAATTATCAATCACTAATAATGGATCATTTTTTGTAGGAAGTGATAGGGTTTGAAATGATTCGTATGTTTGATGGGTTCTCATATTTAATTAGATTGAGGTCACAATAGAGGATTCCCTTTGAATTAATTAATGATGAAACAAAGCAATGGACCTAACCTTTGGAGACTTAATAAATCAAATCATCATCATGTATCTTGACAATGTAACTATTTTCTTCAAAGAAGATTGATCACTTAGGTCATCTAGAGGTTTCTAAAAGATGTTAGTAAGGTACAAGATCTCCTTCAATACCAAGAGGTTGGTGTTTCCGATGACAAATTATAAGATCCTATGTCATACTATTTTGAAAAGATAGGCAAGGATTGACTTAGGATGGATGAAGACCACTCCAAAACTCTCTCTACCCTTAAACAAAACTAGAACTCTTTCCTCCTTCAATAAATTCATCTTTTTAAGGAGGCTTATATTAGACTTTGCACAATTTAAATCTTGTTGCACAATAAGAATAGAAACTACTTGAAAAGTATATTAATTTTAAAAAATAATAATGCTCTACTAAAAAAGAAAGCATTTATGAGAATTTGGAGTTTATATCAAACATTTTCATTAAAATTGTCCTTCATGTATATAAAAGAGTTAGATTGTCATATAATGTTACTTCCTTTATAATTATAATATGAAAAAATCAAATAATAAAACAAATAAATATTCATATATTACTTATTTAAATAAAACTACACAAAAATAATAAAAATAGAAAGAATCCATATGAAATTATACTAAAACCTCTCATGATATTAATACTAGAAAAAATATATTAATATAAATTTAAATTAAAAATTATATCTCAATTCAAAATTATTACATTATTCATATGAAAGAAAAAACTCATCTACCAAATATAACACAAAAATTCCCTCAAATTATTATAAAAGAAAAGGAATATAACTATACATAATATTATTCATATGAAAATACTCCCCCACCAAATTTAACACAAAATTTCACTCAAATTATTATAAAAGAAAGGGAATATGGTTATCCTCGATAGCTTGTATCTTGCAAATGTTAATAAAATTGTCAAGAATGGGATTCGAACCCATGCCCTTTCGGACCAGTACCTGAAACTGGCGCCTTAGACCAACTCGGCCATCTTGACGTGTGATTTTTTGATTTTGAATAATTTAATTAATAGCAAATAAGACTACTCCAGTGAATCTTCCACTATCATGCAAGATTCATCTTTTGTACAAAAGAAGAACTACACTTTATTCGGCAATATGTTGGAAAATGATATTTAGTCTGAGATACCAACTTATAAATTTTGTTTACAATAACTATTGTCTATATGTGGTGCTGTGGTGTAGTCGGTTATCACGTCAGTCTTACACACTGAAGGTCCCCAGTTCGAACCTGGGCAGCACCAGCTGTGGAGGTTGATAATTTGTTTTTTTCCTTTGTATTTTTCTTTAAAACCGGTCTGGCAGCCTCCAACTTTTTCACTGCGCCGTGAGCTTAGAAAGTTCTCTCCTACGCTACAATCGAACAGAGAAATGTTACAAACAAAGCCCGATGAAAATAAAAGCATCATTATCTAGTTCTAAAGATGAGAATAAAATCAAAATCTCATCATCATTCGAGGAGCCAAAATGAATACAAAATTACATTGTTTAGAATAGCTAGTTCTATTGGGTGATCTACTTCAGCACTGCCAATGGAAGGGAGGTCCTTGTCAGCCTCCCTTACTAAACTCAGGGAACTCAAAAGTTTTCTTTTGAGCCGTTTACCACTACGCAAGGAATCAACTTTGAGTAACAGCATAACATTAAAAATTACACAGCCTGAAACATTTACAAAAGAGGAAAGCAAAGAGAGTGGCACAGGTATATGCAGGCATTCAACATGTCAGCCTTGGATTGAAGAGCAGGACAGAATGGAATTGCATTATTATTGTACATACAAAACTACCTAAAGTTAATATATACTATAAAGATTATCATATTCTCCTTTCAATTTGCAAGGGTTATGGTTAACTCAAGCAGCCTTCTGAATTGCTTAAGCTTCTCTCTGCCAAGCATTATAATGAGAATATCTACTGACTTATTTAAGCTTCTTTAAAGGAAGTTAGTTATGAGTCTAGTGTTATATATTGATGTCATCAATAGAGTTATGCTATCTTTTTGATTGGATTGAGTTTGCTATCTTAACAAGTTTCATATTCATGATTAGACTAAACATGTTGTCTTAACGAGGCTCATATTTTTGTTTGGACTGAGTTTGTTATCTTGATAAGTTTCAAATTTGGACTTATTTTACCCATTTATATGTTGTAGGACTTGCTTTGTCCATTTTTGTGAAGAGCCAAATTGAATTATTGGTGTTTCTATTTTTTGAGAAGAAGCTCTATTATGGTCCAGTGTACATATAATGTAACATCAAATATAATGACTTAGGTTCAATCATTGACTATCTCTCAAAATCATGAATCTGTTGTAGTTGTTCTATTTGTAATGTTGTAATACATAATAATATAAAAAGATGAACAATATTTAGTGGCCAATATGAGTAGTCATTCATGGCCCTAGTAATCCTCACCCACAAGGCTTTTGGGACAAGTAAATTTCAATTGTTAAAAATTCATAAATGAGTCAATCAACAATGTAGTCAATAAGTAGTCTCCATCTATCAATCTAGGACAACTCTACATCATGACAAGAAGTAATAGTTGAAATATATTAGTCACTAAGTTGACATCCAACCAATTGTAGCATATTGCGAGCTTAGTAGACACAAGAAGTCATCAAGTGCGATTAATATAATAAGGAGGAACATATACACATCAACTATCCACTAATAATATTTACAATCTACATCTTATAAGACATCACCAAATGCATTACAACATCATGTAATCATCAAGTGTGTTCAAAACACTAGTGTAAGATCACAAATGATAAGTTGTCAATGAGTCATTTGTAACATTTGGAATGTAAGTGCACCAACCATGGCCTCAACATATTATGGTTAAAATTTTGTTATTGGCTTGCCAATTTCATTGTTGAACTTGAACTTATTAGGTCTCAAATCTTTGTTGAACTTGTTTTATGCATTTTATGAAGACCTAGTTTGAACCATTGGTGCTTCTATTTTTTGAGTAGAAGCTCTATCATGGTCCAATGTACATGTAGTGTATCCTCAAACATGATGACTTAGGTTTGACCATTGACCATCATTCAAAATGGTGAATTTGCACTCTCCAATCATCAACATAGTCATTCTATGTTCCATGTTGCAATATGCAATGATTTGAAAAATGACCCATCCTTAGTGGCCAATATGATCACACTCATTGCTAGTGATCCTCATCTACTAGTTTTTAGGGAAATATACTTTTCAATAATAAATGGGTCAATCAATAATGTGGTCAACATGCGGTATCCATCTCTCAATCTAGGACAACTCTATTGGAAAAACAAGGACATACGAGAAATATACTTTTCAATAATAAATGGGTCAATCAATAATGTGGTCAACATGTGGTATCCATCTCTCAATCTAGGAAAAATCTGTTGGAAAAACAAGGACATACGAGAAATATACTTTTCAATAATAAATGGGTCAATCAATAATGTGGTCAACATGTGGCATCCATCTCTCAATCTAGGACAACTCTATTGGAAAAACAATGATAAACAATTGAGGGGGGGGAGGGGGAGAAGGGGGTGAATCAGTTGTCATAAAATAATAAACTTTTCAAATTTTACTTCACTTAATCTTAGATTTGATGAATAAACAATTAACCATAAACAATTAACACATC
>VDFB02388509.1:0-12696 GCA_007258455.2 Sequoia sempervirens | reverse complement strand
TGTGTTGATTAATTGGATTTTATACATCCTTGTACCTCATCGATACATTTTTCTATTAGGTTTTGCATTTTTTATGTTAAGATATAGTAAATTATATTCACTTGCAATTTGAAGTGTAAATATCTTGTATTGTTAGAATGAGTACTTGAATGATCATGAGGTGTTGAGGGAAATATTGTTTTCATTAGTATTCTTTGGAATGCTTTAGATATTGTTGTAATGGCATTGAATAAAGAAGGTCATCAATGGGAGTCAAACAATCATTGCCATCAATGAAATTGATCATCTCTCACATGTAATGCTTGGGAGTTACATTGGGAGAAGTGGATCATCTTTCCATAATGCTATGGGTTCCTACTTAGTTGATATGTTCATGGTGGAGGGATATCTTGAGTGCTATCATAATTACACGTTGGGGTGGTTCATGGTTTTAAACTATCAAGAATGGTTTTGGTGGCAATTAGTTTGGGGATTTAACCACTTACATGGTTTTATCTTCCCATTGCTTTGTATAAAAACTTTATGTAGAAACATTATTACATGTCTTGAAGTTATTTGAAGAGTGGAAGGCGTGGAGAACTGGGTTTTGAAATAAAATGAAGAGTTAAAGGTCAAAATTTGGTGGGTTTTTTCACTTGAAAATAGAGTTTTTACCCTAGGGTTTGAAAAAATATTTGAGATACTAGAAGTTTGTTTGTTTTCCAAGAATATAGAGGCTTAAATAAAGGTTTCTAAGGTGGTGGAAAATTCTGAAAGGTTGTGGAAGTGCTACATCCAATAAACCCTCAAGAATTACACTAAAAACAAGGGTTTTTTTATTTGACGGTTATAGGTCTGTAAAAATGGAATCCAATTGTAGAATCTCTTTTTTCTTGGAAATTTATTTGCTTCCCCAAGGTTTTAGGGGTCTGTGTGGTGTTTGAAGGTATGTTGCTTTGCATTTTTGGGCTAATTGAGTAGCCTGCTCAAGGGTGAATGTATAGGAAGTCAATCCTGGTCCAAAGGAGTCTATGTTGTTTCTCATATATGTTGTGTAACTTGGATATGGGTGTTTGAATCATTCATCTGTTCGTTTGGTGCTTTGGAAAATTGTGGAGTAATTGGACAAAAACTAGTTTCTCACTATTACAAGGGTTTAAGGGGGTTAAAGAGGGAAATGTGTATTTAGTTGCTTGTCAAGTTTTAAGGGAGTTTTGGAATGTCCAAAGAGGTTAGAATAATCTTGTTAGATGCCTAAAATATGCAGGTTGCAAAGAGTTTGTGATTGTGCCCTTGTGTCTACATTAATTTTTCACCTAATTTGACTCTGTCCAATGTAGCTCGAAGTGATTCGGCGTATTTGGGTGCAAGAGAGAACCATCCCTAGCATAAACGTACCCATCCAGACATTTTGGAATAGTCCGTTTGGTCGTACGAGCTATGGAATGAAAGTTGCACCACTTTGCAACTTTACACTGCTTGCATCTAACAACTTTTCCCTGAACTAAAAAATCATCACCACAGGAAAATGCCTCCGAGATAGAAAAAACCAAGAGAGGTTTATGTAGATGGTCCAAAAATGATCCCATAGTCTCAGACAGAGAGTCTGTAAGCATCACGGTCTCCAAGAAATAGACCTTCAAAGATTTTTGTCTTTTAGCACTTTGGATTGTTAAGGGAAATTATAGGTCCAATGTAGCTCAGAGTGATTCAGAGTATTTGGGTGCAAGAGAGGACCATCCCTAGCATAAACATACCCATCTGGACATTTTGGAATAGTTCATCGAGTTGCGGAATGAAAGTTGCACCACTTTGCAACTTTACACTGCTTGCATCTGATAACTTTTCCCTCCACTGAAAAGTCATCACCACATGAAAACACCTCCGAGATAGAAAAAATTGAGAGAGGTTTTTGTAGATGGTCCCAACATGATCCCATAGCATTAGATGGAGAGTTTGTAAGCATCACGGTCTCCAAGAAATAGACCTTCAAAGATTGCTGCCTTTTAGCACTTTGGACTCTAAAGGGAAATCGTTGGTCCAATGTAGCTCGAAGTGATTCAACATATTTGGGTGCAAGAGAGGACCATCCCTAGCGTAAACGTACCCATCCGGACGTGTTGAAATAGTCTATTTGGTCATACGAGTTGCGGAGTGAAAGCTACACCACTTTGCAACTTTACACTGTTTGCATCTAGCAACTTTTCGCTCCAGTGAAAAGTCATCACCACAAGAAAACACCTTTGAAATAGAAAAAAATGAGAGAGGTTTTTGTAGATGGTCCCAACACGATCCCATAGCCTCATATAGAGAGTCTGTAAGCATCATGGTCTCCAATAAATAGACCTTCAAATATTTCTTCCTTTTAGCACTTTGGACTCTTAAGGGAAATCATCAGTCCAATGTAGCTCGGAGTGATTCGGCATATTTGAGTGCAAGAGAGGATCATCCCTAGTGTAAACGTACCCATATGGAAATGTTGGATCAATCTGTTTGGTCGTACGAGCTGCGGAATGAAAGTTGCACCACTTTGCAACTTTACACTGCTTGCATTTGGCAACTTTTCCCTCCACTGAAAAGTCATCACCATAGGAAAACGCCTCTGAGATAGAAAAAACTGAGAGAGGTTTTTGTAGATGGTCCCAACACAATCCCATAGCCTCAGATGGAGTTTCTGTAACCATCACGGTCTCTGAGAAATAGATCTTGAAATATTGTTGCCTTTTAGCACTTTGGACTCTGAAGGGAAATTGCTAGTCTAATGTAGCTCGGAGTGATTCAATGTATTTTGGTGCAAGAGAGGACCATCCCTAGCGTAAAAATACCCATACAAACATTTTGGAATAGTCCGTTTGGTCATACGAGCTGTGGAGTGATAGTTGCACCACTTTGCAACTTTTCCCTCCACTGAAAAGTCATCACCATAGGAAAATGCCTCCGAGATAGCAAAAACTGGGAGAGGTTTTTGTAGATGGTCCCAACATGATCCCATAGCCTCAAACAAAGATTCTATCAGCATCACGATCTCCAAGAAATATACTTTCAAACATTGCTTCATTTTAGCACTTTGGACTCTTAAGGGAAATTGTCAGTCCAATGTAGCTCGAAGTGATTCGACGTATTTTGGTGCAAGAGAGGACCATCCCTAGTGTAAAAGTACCCATCCAGACATGTTGGAACAGTCTGTTTGGTTGTACGAGCTGCGGAGTGAAAGTTGCACAACTTTGCAACTTTACGCTGCTTGCATTTGGCAACTTTTCCCTCCATTGAAAAGCCATCACCATAGGAAAGTTCCTCCAAGAGAGGTTTTTGTAGATGGTGCCAACACGATCCCATAGCCTCAAATAGTTAGTAAGAATCATGGTCTCCAAGAAATAGACCTTCAAAGATTGTTGCCTTTTAGCACTTTAGACTCTTAAGGGAAATCGCCGGTCCAATGTAGCTCGGTGTGATTTGGCATATTTGGGTGCAAGAGAGGACCATCCCTAGCGTAAACGTACCCATCAAGACGTGTTGGAATAATCTGTTTGGTCATACACGCTACGGAATGAAAGTTGCACCACTTTGCAACTTTACACTGTTTGCATCTGGTGACTTTTCCCTCCATTGAAAAGTCATCAACACAGGAAAACACCTCTGAGATAGAAAAAAACTGAGAGAGGTTTTTGTAGATGGTCCCAACACAATGCCATAGTCTTGGAGGGAGATTCTGTAAGCATCACGGTCTCTGAGAAATAGACCTTCAAAGATTGCTGCCTTTTAGCACTTTTGAATCTTAAGGGAAACTAGTGGGCAACATAGTTAACTTCTTCACAAACTTGGTTTGAAGTAATTTCATTCTTTTTTGTGCATTTAAAATGGAGTTTTAAGCCTTCCACCCTAAAAGTGGCCTCTAAATAACTTCAAACACCTTAACTACCTCATTCTTATTCATTTGTTTTGCAAACAAGCATTTTCATTTCAAGAGGCTGAGCTTTGATTTTTTCTTGATGGATTGAATGTGGACCGTGACACAAGTTTCTTTTTTCTAAAATTGTTCAATATCATTGAACTAAGAATTTATCACACATCTGCAGAGAAACAAAGGAGTACCACAAACTAAAACACATTACACTTATGTTCTCACTGACTTCATGTACTCTTCAACATCTCTCTTATGTAAAAGCAACCTCTAAATCACTTCAAACACCTTAACTACCCTAAACCGACCCTAAAACTGACCTCTAAATCACTTCAAACACCTATATTAAAATACCACTCTCAAGAAAAATGTAACAATGATACAAAATAATGCTTTGAGTTTGAAAGATGCACCACTTTCCTACTTTGGGTGGGATTTTAGACTTTGTAATACTATCATACATTTCTTTCATTCCTTGTGCCTCCACCTCCCACTTCCTTCTCTTCTGGGCCTTTGAAAATTTTCCTTTCCATTCGCATAACACCCTAATACCTTGACCACCACTTCTCAAACCATACATTCCTCTTTGGATCTTTGGGCCTTTTGATAATGTATTACATTTCTAGAAGAGCCAATGTGGTATCCTAATCCTCAAACCCCTAGATCCCCATTGTCTTGTGTCCTAACACCCAGGAATCCCATCGCCTGAACCCTTGATGTTGGACCTTGGGATAATTATTTGCTTGAAATTAAAGAAATCATTTCCCTAGATCACACTCAAGCATGCACTTTCACAAAATCTCACCATTTGAATGGACTCCACCCATGACCATGACTAACCAAGAATGCAATTAATGAGCCCAAATTTGAATGTGAGAAAATGGCAAGAAACTTTGGACCCATGTTAGGCCTTCAACCTCTATATAAGGAATAAAAATTCATTAGTTTGGATAATCTTTGGACATCATCTCAACAAATCCAAAATTGCAAAGTCAGACACTTGTGTTCACTTGTTGAATCTAAGGACAAAAACCCTTAGGTTATGGAGATTTTTTGACGAAACCCCATTGGTTTCCTAGAGTTTGGAGGATGAAACTTGTTTGGCTTTGTGAGGGAAATTTCACACAAAGGTTTCATTTGTACGCCAAGCATAGTGGATTTTAGCATCCCAATATTTTTCTAATTTTTTTTTTATCATTGTTATCTTGGTTATGAGCAAACAATTAAAGCAAAAAAATTGTAATCATGAAGTGAGTTATTTGAATTAAATACTCTATTCCAACCAACTTATATGTGTAGATCTATTTATCATATGTAAATGTTTTGGCTAATTTTCATTGAATTATTCCAAATCTAAGAAATTTGTATGAATAATTTAGTTAAGGATCATTGCATTTATCATTGAGCCTATTGTCAAATGTTCTCATCCTATGACATAAGTCTTGAATTGCTTTAATCAGCTCTGACAAATCATGACCTCTTGATTGGGAAGGTTATAACTCCCCCATTCATTCAGACAAACAAATGTATGTTTGTTGACAATATCAAATAAAACCTCCAACCAGGGTCTGCTAGTGTAGTGAGAAGCAATGCATGAACTTTTCTTTTTGATTTGTGCTAAATGTGATTAGATAAGGCCTTGACACAGTTGTATCAAATCCCAAGAGAGAGATATGTTGAGGAAGAAAATAGAGAAATTATAGAGAAAATAGAGAAATTATACTGAAAATGTGCATTAGGGTATGTGCAGGATCATCATGGAAAAAATAGGCCCTTAAGTGGCAAAAAAAATAGAAAAATCAGAGTTAGGAAACTTGATGTAAAAATTTGAATAAGTTATCTATATTATATCAAAAATATGTAAGAATAGAATTTTTAGCAAATTGAATGTAGTTTCTAAACTACTAGGTTTGTTTAAAAATATAAAATCTATTTGGTGAAAATTTTAAATTTCAATGTACTAGTACTTAAATTTTAGGGAAAAAATAAGAAGTAGGTGTATGTCTAACCACCCTAACCACAATAAAATGATAATTAATTTTTATAAGATTTAAGATATAAGTATAGGACTCATGTCCCGATGTGATGCATATTTTTTTGTAATTTTTTTCTAAGTAAATAATTAATTATGATTTTTTTATTAAAAATTTAAAAAAATATAAAAAACGTGGTACCTTAACTTGGTCAAAGCCATGAAATTAAATTTTTCTTTTTCAATCCTATGAGTATGTGAAGCATAGAATGCATGTGTTTTGGATTCAAAATGTATACCGTTTAAGAAAGCTATAGATGTTTTTCAATGGAGTCTATCAATGGAATTTAGTCATATTTGAATGAAAATGAATATGGTATTTCTATTGAGTTCAAAGTAAGTATAAATTTATTGGTGGAAGCTAGGAATATCCTTTAAAACCGCTTTTCATTTCGTAATTTTAGATGCAAAAAGGTCGTCAGCCACACACCTATCCACATTGCCACTTTTGGCCCATCATGATCATACACATATACCCATTAGCATGTCTCATTTTATTTATAGAAGAAAGTACAGTGCACAACAATCAAGCAAAAGCTAAAATCCATCTATGAAATAAATTACTCACTATCAAAACTAACCTTCAAATTAAAGAAGAATTTAAGAAGCTATATTTTCATATAGCTTCTTCAAATGTATTTAAATTATTGTACAAGGAACATAAAATATTAGAGATGCACTTTCCAAGCAATGTTGTTTTCCTATGGGTTTATGTAAAACATAATTATTGTGGGGATTCTACTTAAGATTCAATTAATCAAGGAAATCAGAATTTTTTTGGAGTTTTGTTCTACCAATGCAATTATTTTCTATACTAGCCATTATGGAGAAGCGGTTTATACAAATTTTCTTTGTGAAAAATACATTGTGATTAAATTATTTGTTTAAAAGTTATGTCTTGCTTTTTATTTTCTAAAAGAATCCATATTTAGATGGTGTTGCAGTCAGATAAAAATCTATTTTTCACAGAGCTCACAGCTTTTAATAGTATTCTTTTCCTAAATTTCTAGGTCAAAGTGCATGATGATGTCATTTCATGCCTGCAAATAATTGAATCTTCTAGTCAACAAATGGTCACAACATCTTGGGATGGAATGATTAAAATATGGAACATTGATGAAGGAAAAGGTAGTTGGGCAAAAATTTTTGGCTCATCTAAGAAGACACAAAGTGCTAGTAAGTATATGAAGAATGGTCATATGATATATTATTAGTATTCATATGGGAGTCTAGCCATATTAATTTTTTGAAAAAGGTGAATTTATGTTATATAAAAAAATTGATGGTTACAAATGGACCACCAAATTTACTAAGGCATGGGAAAGTTGACAAAGAAGAAAATCAGATGGTGTAGGGTTAATCATATGAGTATCTAGTTGTTACTTATGCAATGTGAAATAATGCTTTGAGTTTGAAAGATGTGCAATGCAATGTAATCAGCAATATGAATATAAACTACATAATATTTAACCATTCTTTTTATGCTATTGTACATTGATATTTAACCATTGCTTCAAAGAGTTTAATCATGCACATGAGGAGGAAACTAAATTTCGATTGCCAACTTCTATATATATCAAATTATCCAATAATCAAGTGTATGTCCATATACAAAAATGGCATCAATGCCAACTCAAACAAAGTTTTACAATATGTGGCATATACCATCTCAGTATCTATTCAAAATTTTGTATGCCAAAATGTCTATCTCATCCTAAACTACTAGTGGATCATCAAAATGGAGCCTCTTTGAAGCACTCATTGGCTCTGAAGGTAGTTGCACAAGAAAAAGTCAAACCACAATTGAGATTAGTTATACTATATAATTTAAAATTGAATAAGTAACATAAAAATCAATACACATTGAATTATAATTGAACACTAAAATTGAAATCTTGATTGCCTGAAAGATGCATCTCTTTGAAGGGTCAGGAGTCCTAGAATATACCCCTCTCAAAGAACTAACCAAACCAACTTTTGTAATGTCAATCTATATATGTGAACAAAAACATGAAATTGATCCAAGCTAGCATAGAATTGTCAGTAATAAGAACATATTTACCAAGAACAAAATAAAATAAACACATACCTCTTTAGGTTGATCTTTTTATGTATCTCCTTTAGGTGTCTTAACACCTCCTCCTTGATGTGTTTCAACACCTACTCCTTGAGGTGTTTCAACACCTACTCCTTCAGGCATTCAAATACCTACTCCTTCGGGTGTTGTGGCACTTATAAAAAATGATGTATAGCTCACAACCGCTTGTACATAAAAATGAAAAACTTACTTATGAAACTATGAATCTATGTCAATGTATGCATAATCAATAAAAGATACTATAAATTTTAATTCAATCAAATTTGAGTTCAATTACCTTTCCCTTATCTAACATTGTGCCTCCATAGTCTGGAGAGCGTTGCACCTCGCTTGCACTAGGTGTTTCATACAAGCAGAGAGTAAGATAAACATATAAGTTAATATATAATTTCATTATTGACAATTCAAATGACAAGCAAATATACAGTAAAAAATGGTAAATGAGTGAGTGTGAAAATACTTATTGTGTGCATGTTGAGGCCAAATGAAATGGCCCTAAGGGTGCTATTAGTCACCTATGTGAGCTCCTCCTCATACATTAAATTTTAAATAGACCATGTAAACAAATATTAGTACTTGATACTATCTCTTATTAATATTCATTTTAAAAAAAATTCAAGTTATGAATTTACACCTTAAATGTTACCTATGTAACTACTCCAATGTCCACCTCTCTAGCAAGAGAGGACTTTGTAAGGTGTGTTGTACTCCCCTGCGTGTGATCTGCTATAATCTCCACATCCTAGATGTCATAATTAGAAGTATCTAATGGATGCTCAGGGGGCTGTACAATAGGACCCAAACATATTTTCTAGCAAGTATTGCAAATATGTGGCACACAAATATGTGGACCCGAGGAGGAGGATGCAGCATCACTGGATCCATTGCCAAGATCACCAGACTATGGATGAGCTACTAAAGAAGCATGGGAAACCAAAAGACCACTCAAAGAGTGAATGGCTTGGATTGTTTGTGTGGCTGCATCCTCCGTAATATTTGGATGTTGTACTAGAGGTGGTGGAGGAAAGGGAGGATGGGAAACATATGGGCACCTAACTACTTTAGCTGCCCCTGGCCTATCCTTAGGCATACCTCTACCAACACCCTAGAAGGGTTTGATGTCAAAGTAATTGACATGATGCCCTAACAAAAACTCAGCATATAATTTTTTAATAAAGTAAAAATGTACATCAAGATTATTGTTGGGTGGTTTATCAAAAACCATACACCAATGATCCCAAAAGTTATCTACTATGCCCCTATGCGTGCACCATTTTATAGAAAGTTTTGGCTTGTTAACATTAACTAGCAAACCAATGCTGGGGTTAATAAATAAAGAGGCTATTTGGGCTTTTGTTATTTGGAGATCTTTCACATCATCATATGACAATCCACATGCATAATATTGCCTCATGGTTTCTCGCCACAAATGAAAGGAATTATGTTGGGTGGAGAGGGTTTCTACATTTGTAATTATTCCTGCAAATGTGTTTGACATATGGGATAATCAAGGGATTTTCTTATAAACATCACAAATTCCCCTCAATTGCTCCAATTTTTCATGAATTAAGTCTTCAATGGATGGCTGCGGAGGTGGTGGAGCATTTGGCATTTCTCCATTTTGATTCTCAACTATTGGATTTTCATTCTCAACTTGTAGAATTTGTGCATTCTCATTTTCACCAGCCATAATGCCTAATTATATTTAAAAAATAATTAATCTAAAATTAGACAATATAAATGAAACACTATTTTTAAATAAAAATCCATTAAAAACATTCATTTTTTTATCAAAATCTATTTTGAACTCAATTGTTTCATAAAAATTCTATCAAAAACCCTATTTTGAAAAAAAAATCCACAAAAAACATTCATTTTTTTTTATCAAAATCCATTCTCAATTCAATTTTTTCATAAAAAATTCAATCAAAACCTATTGTGAAAAAAATCCACAAAACATTCCATTTTTTTTATCAAAATCTATTCTAAACTCAATTTTTTCACAAAAATAAATCAAAATCCCTATTTTTAAAAATCAACCCAAAAACCATAGCAAAATTATTCAAATCTAAATCAAAATTGAATCAAATCAAATAAAAATAAAAAAAGTTACCTTTCCAAACCGAATTTAGCCTAAATCAAATATCGTTATGTGAGGAATGGATGCACTGTGTGCCTGCAAGTTCTTCTCAGCCGAATGACTTGAAAAAAGTGATAGAAGTTTTTAATATATGCTTTTTACAAATCGGATATCCGATTTAGATTGGATATCTAATTTGTAAAATTAGGCTTGGTGTTTGGTATGGTGACACCCGAGCCTAAAACAAGTCAACACGTTCTTTTCACATTTTTTCAGTCGATGAAAGACGTGTTGTTTCCCTCATTGCCACTTTTTGGCCCACGATTAACCTCCACATACCCAGGGTTGGAAGGTACGCTAGGAAAAGGCTTGAGAGAGATTCTCCAACTGGCTCTACATCTTACCCATATTCTGAAGAAGAGTATTTAGAATAGGGTCATTAGAAGATAAAGGGCTAGAGGAACCTCCTCTATAACTGCCACCAGAACCACCACTGCTTCTAAAGCCTCCACCATGACCTCCACTAGAACCTCTTTCACCAACACCACCTCTTTAACCAAAGCCACTGCCACTACCAAAGACACCACCGCTCATCCTGCCAAAAACTCCACCACTAGATGTGATAGGAGGGGTGAAGCTAAAACCCAAGGGAATCTTATTTACTTTGATATTTTCAAATCCTTCAAAGGCAGAGGGGATGTTGATCGATGGTACGATATTGACCATTTAAATAGACAGAGGAGGCATCAAGAGTCCTACATGTCTCTCATGGTCTTCAAAAGTGACTCCTCACACAATGTTAGGATTGTTTGGAGGAGCACATGTATCAATTAGAGTAGAGAGATTAGCCAAGACTTCTATGCCTGTTTGGTCTTGAACTTTCAATTTTTGTTGTTCTATGGACTTCTCTTGCACTCTTAGGGTTTTTCACTTAAAAAGAGAGAGATAGAAACCAAAAAATGAGGTGGTTCACTCAAATTAAAGAATGTATTATGTAATTATGACTAAATTCAAGGATCTAAATGTAGCTAATTGATGAAATTGATTGAATATGAAAGAAAAACTAATGAAATATGCAATGTTTGAAAACATAGGGAGGTTCTCAAAAGATGAAAAAAAGATGAAAAAAAATGCAAATAGAACTAAATAGAAACCTAGAACTTAGAATGTGTGCACCTTTAAGATTGACAAAGATTTAAAATCACTTTGAAAATTTGGAAAAATTGACTTTTTGGCTAACAAGGACTGATTTGCCACACTAGGCGAATCAGTCCTAGGTTAGGGTTTTCTACCTAGAAACTAATTTCTGCTTAATGGGTACTGGAATCTGAATTTAACTTTGAAAACCACCTCCATTAGGATTCATTCATCATCCATGACAAATTAGTCTTTTTTCATTTTTTTGTAAATTCAAATTTCAGATTTGTACCTTGTCACCAACACAACACTTCTTGTCAGAAACCCAAATATGAATCTCAAAAAATACCTACAAAATAGCTTAAATTTTTTTGTCTAATGGGGGGTTTTCCTTGGTCAAACCCCCAATTGGGTACTGAAACTTTGAATGGATAAAAATCTGCATAAAACCCTAGCCTTAATTGTGTCAAAGACAAGGAAAATTTGAGATATGACAAAACCCTATTCTAATGTGATTGAATAAGATGAACAATTGTGATTTGAATGATGCAAGACTTCAATCCTAGAAAACCTACAACATATCAAATGGATGTAAATGACATGAAAATGTAATGCAAACCCTAAATCTCAAGATAAAGAGAAAATAGAAGATGGAATCACTTTGAAAACAAGTCTTTAGGTGTGATTTGATAGCTAGTTGCATCTCCTCAACCTAGATTTCTCCATGATTCACCATAGTCATCCATCATCAACTCTTTCCAATATTGAATCTTGAATAAGAAGTGAGCTTGAAGACCTAAAAAAACCCTAGTTTGTTGTCGTAAAGCTTCAACTTTGCTATAGAAAATGCTAATGAATCTTAGTGTGGAAGACTCTTGATACTTGACTTTTGATTTTTACTTTGTAAAAATGACTAAGAGATGTGAAAAATGACCTAAAATGTGTATTAATAGGCATCAACACCTAATTTTCCCATTATTTAGACCTAAGTGGTCAACATCCATTGAAATATTAAGTTGAATTGATTGAATTCCTGCTCAAAATAATTTTTTTCCCCAAAAGGGAATCATCTAAATCCTAAGAAACAACAATTAATTCAGTAGTGGTTTTTGGAGGTGGGTTTTCGACATATGAGTTAATTAAGTGTTGCATGTTAGGATTTAGATGATTTTAAGTGAAATGAGCCTCTAGATAAAAAATAATGGGTCTTAGGGGCTTGCAAATGAATAATGTAGGGGTACTCAAAAGTAGGGAAAAATTAAGCGTGAAATTGTCGCTCTTCTCAAGAGTGTCCAATTTTCTACACCACATTTAGCTCTCACTTTAGCACCCATATGACTCTATGTGCATATGTGAGCTAAAGGACTCTAAACAGTACACTTTATTGCATAAAAGGATACTCATTCAAACGACAAGAGAATGAAGCTCCTAGTGTAGTTATTTGCAAAACCACAACATTAGGAACCACA
>VDFB02388508.1:0-23295 GCA_007258455.2 Sequoia sempervirens | reverse complement strand
AAGGCAAAGAGACCTCAGTCTTAATTTTTTCTCAAATACCAAATATCATCCATCGTATGAATGTTAGATCAAGGAATTCTCTCATGAGGACTAGAAAGTTGTGTTATGCCATGTCACTCACAAGCTACATGGATCTACTAGCTAGCAAGCTACATTATGATAGGTGTCCATGCAATATGATGGGTTCCATAAGGATAGCAAGTTGTGTTATGCTAGGCACTCATAAAACACATAGCTCTACTATCAAGTAAGTTGTGTTATGATTGGTGGCCATGTTAAAATGGGCTCATAACACACCATAGAAAAGTCTAATATTTTCTAGGTGAACCACAAAATGGAAGGCACAAAGGCTAGTGAAGTTTGATATTCACTAGGTGTGTACCCATGTCAACCATACCAAGAGTTATGGTCCTTGATAACTTTGATAAGGTGCTACAAAAATGATCAA
Source organism: Sequoia sempervirens (assembly GCA_007258455.2). Taxonomy (NCBI): domain Eukaryota; kingdom Viridiplantae; phylum Streptophyta; class Pinopsida; order Cupressales; family Cupressaceae; genus Sequoia; species Sequoia sempervirens. The sequence continues at coordinate 22,847 of VDFB02388508.1, read as the reverse complement.
GACACTATGTCAACACATTACTAAATTCAATACCTATGAAAAAAGTGAAGCAAAATGCCAAAATCACCTAAGGAGGTGTAAAAACTCACCTAAGGAGGCACATAAATGACGACAAGATAAAGCCAAAACCTCAAGGGGTGTTGTAACAACACCCCTCAAAAGGTGATTTACAAAAACAACAAAAGGACTTTGCTCAACACATGAAAGGTCGCACCTTAGGGAACATCACATATGACATCACCACCAAGAGAGGACAAGTCATGGAATAAAAGACCTACACCTTAGGGAATAATAGCCATGGTATTAGCACCAAGAGAGATATCATACGCCAAGAAAGGTCACACTCTTAGAGCACATCAAGTACAATATCAAGACAAAGGAAACACTTCACATAAAGAAAGAAGGCCACACTTTGATTGAAAAGGTCACACTTCCTAGGAGATACATGCTATCATCACTAAGAAGGGACCATTTATTATGCAAACAATAAATGGGGGACTATATGCCCCCCCTTAAAATGTTAGTATACTTGCTATACTAACATTTTAAGGAGATAGAAAAGGGATCCCTTGCAAGAAGGAATGCAACTACATAAGGCTATCTAACCCCTTGCCTCCTAAGTATAGGGAAAAAGGTGAGCTAAGATGGATGACATGTTGCTCCTTTCAATATCAATTATGATTGTATAAAACTTAATTTATACCCCCATGCATGGTAGTGTGTATTGTGTGATACTACAACTGCCACATGGCAAGGAGCAACAACTAATGTTATCTGTCTCTTATATGATTAAGTGAAGGTATTTTTGAAGTTTTCATTATGTTTGAAGGACAATAACCAAGACCTCTTATTGTTTCTTGCATGTTAGGCTCTATAGGGACATGAAACCTTGTTCTTTTACAACACATCATTTTCCATTATAGCCAAGTTGTTTTAAAAGTTGATAACCTCTTCCATAAATTGCTTCCATTTCTTTCAAATAAGGTGGTTATTTATGATCATCTTCATCATAAGTGGATATTTAATGTGTTTTCCTCTTTTCTAGAAGTTGTGGATGATTTATATGATGGATTTTGTTGATATCATTGCAGCTTCTCTCTCTTTCTTGATTTTGATTATGTAATATTGTATTCACCAATGAATGTAGGTATGAAATCTAGCGATCCCCATTCATCATCCAACAAATTTGTTATAGATGAAAGACACTCAACTTTTTCCTCAATTTGTAAAGGTTTCACTTTTGTAGTTGGTGTCAATGTGCTAAGAGGATTCTTCATTCTTGTTTTAGTTTGTAAAAAATGTTCAGATCTAGGTTCATCTTTTATAGTGTAAACCTTATTGTTGTAAGTGTATTTCATTAAGTGATGAAGCATTGAAGGCGCTTCATTCATTTCATGAATCCATGGTCTACCCAAGAGAATATTATAATATGAAAGTTCATGGGGCATGACATGGATGGGAGTTTTCAATGTAACCTTACCAACCTTGATAGGTAATGTTATCACACCAAGTAGTTGTCTTCCCATGTTATGAAAACCTTTGATTGAAAAATTAGTGGGTTGAATTAAAGTTTTATCCACTCTGATTCTATCCAAAATATTTACACTACAAACATTAAGCCACAAACCATTGTCAATAAGGGTATTCCTAATTCCAACCTTATTAATAACAACCAATACCATCAAAGAATCATTTTTTTTTTGTGTTTCTAGAGGAGGTAGCTCACTTGGATGAAAGATAATGTCCATACTAGGTGAATTCATACTCTCAATCAAAGCTTCCACATCATTTAGTTGCACACTAGGAGGGGAAACAACTTTTTTCAAATAATTTTGAAGCATGCCATGATAAACAAGTGATGTTTGAATCAAATCCCACAAGGATATCTTAGCAGGAGTGTTACGAAGTTGTTCAACAAGATCATATTGTTTACCACTACGTTGTTGGATATTAGGTGCAGGTGGGAGGTATGGTTGAGGCAATGGGATGGATGTTGGAGTTTTCTTGGTTGCTTATTGTTTCTAATGTTATATGTGTGAGCAACTATGTGATAACTTGGTTGTTGTGACACATGATTACTAGTGAGGTGTTTTGCAAAGTTTAAGATATGGCCATGAGGTTTAGGAGGTCCTATAATGAGAGGTGACTTAGGAGGTCCAATAATTAGAGGAATTTTAGGAGGTCCTATAGACTAGGAAAATTGGGGGAAAAGCATGAATCATCAATAGCAACCACAAAACTACCTAAATTTAGGCTATAGAGACCCTAATCTAACAATAAATCACAAGATGATAATAGAAACCAAATAATGAACCAAATAATACCTCAATTCCTATGCCAAAGTTGATTCTCCTCCATTACTCTTCTCAATTTCGCTTGTTTTCTCTCAAATTTGTAGCATGCAAGATATATGATAAGCTCAATATAGATGATTGATAAGAAGATCTCAAAGATGATACGAGTGACCAAAATGTTGAAGATTATGGTTCCTCAAGATGAATGATATGAGTGATAGAAAAATATTGAAGATTGTGGTTAAACTTGGAATGAGATTGATAGCTTACTTTTATAAAAATCCAAATTAGATGGATGGTAAGAATAGAGTGATGATGTATCATGATCAATGGTAAAGATTAATTGAGAAGAACAATAATTAATAAGAGTCATAAATTATTGTGGCATGGGAAAATGAACTGAATGATCAATAGGGATAGATGAATTAAATAATTATAACAATTATTTAATTTAGGAGGTGGTGGATGAATAATTAAATAATTAAAAATAATTATTTAATTATAGAAGAAAAGAGGGAGATAAATAATTAAATGATTGAAACAATTATTTAATGATGGATGATAAAAGGTGATAAATAATTAAATAATTTGAAACAACTATTTAATTATAAAATAAAAGGGATGATAAATATTAAATAAATAAAAATTTATTTACTTATATAGATGAAAAAAGATAATTAGTGACATAATCAAATAAATAAGTGTTATTTACTGAATTCTCAATATGAGTGTTAAATAAAGATAAAATGAATTAATTAAATAATATGTAAAATTATTCAATTAATAGAAGAAAGTTGTATTAAGGAATAATTAAATAATTAAAAACTATTTAATTATGTAGGAAGGATGCAAATTAGCTAAAAAATGTTGTTCGTAGGCTTATGACATTTTTCATTGTCTACATTTTTCCCCTCTTTGATACAATGCAATTTTGAGTGTTGTGTCAAAGAATAATCATGAAATTCAGCTCAGGACCTGCCCTAGTATGCCTCGACATGCCTCGATTAAGGCGGGATAGTGTGGTACCCCCTCAAGAAAATTTGGTGAAGATTCTAGATAATAAGCCAAACTTATCGACAAGCCGGTTTGATGTGGGGACTAACAGAAAAAATGTTAGTGAGAAGAAAATATTAATAAGAAGTGAAGAATAATTAGATAGAATTGGAATGAAATGGATGAAATGAATTGAGATTGATGTGAGATTTTTTTGATAGATTTTGAGCTATAATTTTAGTGCACAATTATCATCATAGAGCATTTTATTTTGGGAATGAATAATGAACACCAAGGTATGACATGGACCAAGGTGCGATATATTATCACTTTGCAAAATAGATACATTGCAGACAAGGAATGCCATGATGCATACTAGTGATAGTAGAACCTTGTTAGAATATGTGAGGAATTAAGCACAAAGCATGTTAGTCCTAATGCAAGAAAGTGTTAGATGACCTTTAACTTGCATAGGATATTTTGATTATGCCAAATGGAACCCCAATCACACACAAGGAACCTAGTTTCCCTAGTCATATTTCCAAGACAAACCGTAAATAGAAATCAAATAGAAAAAGGTCATGATCCATCATCAATCCTCTCGTCACTTGTGGACTTCCTCAAGGTGCATAGTAACATAACCAAAGAAAAATCAGATAAAAAGATAAGACTATCTAGACCAATCAAGTCAACAGCCATTTAGATATTCTTGCTAATCATCGAGTGTTTTTTATAGGATTGTAAGGATAGGTGTTTGGTTTCAAGAAATGAAGCATATCGTATGAGACGTCAAATCTGGTTTCGATGATGCAACATCCTGCATAAGACAAATGATAGGATTGTGTTTGGTTTTAGGAATGATACACCTCATATAAGACATCAAGTTTGGTTTTGAGGATGCAACAACCTCTAAAAGACAGAATGATAGTTGATAAGGGTAACTGATGTTGATAGATACTTATGATTAGATAATTTATTGGTTAGGATTAGAGACTAGTTGGATAGTTTGTCTATTGTTTCAAGATTTTATTAAGCTCAGTTTTCTATAGGATATCTTGTGTGTGTTTGATCAAAGTGTCAACCTTAGCAAGGGAAAATTTATTATGAGATGTGGATAATGATAGACGGGACCTAAGGGATAGACCTAGGCCTTGAGGGCTCATTGATGATGGTCTTGCCTACATGAAGTCATAGAGGCAACATAGTTTGACTGACCTTGACAATAGATAGTTTATTATGGAATGTGGATTGTGATGGATGGAAAGTTTATTATGACCGACCCTAAAGGATTGAACTAGGTCTTAGGGGCTCATCAATGATGGCCTTTCCTATGTGAAGTCATAGAGGAAATGTAGTTCGACTATTTGGATTGACACATACTATTTTTTTTCAAGTTTTTGACATTTTATGACTATTTTTGGAGTTTTGGATTTTTTGGATTTTTTGGATTTTTCGAGGATTATTTGAATTTTTTGGATTTTTTTTGGATTTTTGGAATGTTTTGAATGATTCCCTTTGATACCATGTCTAAGATCCCATATGAAAATATAGGTCAAGGATTTTCCTCCAGTCAAGTATAGGACCAATTATTATGAATGAAATTGGATGGGCAATATGTATTATGGATGGATATGGAAAGCGAGAGACGTTAAACATCAGCTATTCTCAAGGCATGAGATGGGTGACTAAGATTTATTATGGATTGAAAGAAAAGTGGGGTTTTATTATGGAAGGGGAATATGTTTGGGTTATCATGGGTGAAGTGAAAAATCAGATAGAATGATGGTAGATGATGGAGCAAAGACTAGCTCCACATGGCGCTTTTTTTCTAGGTTTTCACCATGTTACTTACCCAAAGCACCACTGAAGTGGTTTTCACTATTGGATGGATTATTTCTCTTTACTATTTTTTCTGTGTCACAAAAGATGCTTGTTTGCTAGGTTTTCATCAGGGCGACGATTTTTATTTACTTTATTTATTTATTTATTTATTTATTTTAGATTTTTCTTGAAGACTATGTATAGTACTTGGGAAGGTGCATGTTATTAATAGGCTCCGGTAGTGGTTCACCTTCAGGAGTAGAAAGTTGATAAGCACCAGATCCATATGCTACAATTATGATATAAGGACCCAACTAGTTAGGCTCAAATTTTTTAGGCTTCTCTCTTTCCATTTGATTCTTTGGACTGTCTTTTAAAACCAAGTCACTGATGTCAAAGTGTCTAGCTCAAAACTTCTTATTGTAACTAAAATAGAGATGATTTTGATAAGCTTGTAAATGGACCAATGTAGTTTTTCATCTCTCATCCAGTAACTCTAGCTCATGCAATTTGGATACTCGATAATACCCCTTTGTTTTGCTTTCTGGTTGGACAGTGTGTCCTTGTTTGCTTTGATGTGCTTTTTGGTTATTGAGATACTTTATCATGTGTGTGTTATTTGATCGCTATTTATAGAGTGATAGTCTTTTTGTATGATGTGATGTATCTTATCTGATGCTTTATTTGGCATGTTTTAATTGGTGTAATGATGATTAGTAATTGTAACATGTTATTGCATAAGATATTTGTTTATGATGGAATTGTCAGTCTATGATGAGTGTATTGGTGAAGGGGACAAGATCACATCACTTGTTTGTGGGTGCCCTACGATTTCGCGATTTCTTCTTCACGGTGTGTTTTATTATGTTATATATATGCATGTTCGATATACTCTTTGTTTGCAGGTTGACAGGTACAAGACATCGAATCCACCTGATTTCACAGGTTTGAGCGTGTCCATTGGCCAACGGTATTTGATTGGGAGATTGTAGCTAGGTTTTTCGTGCCAAGTCATCACCCTAGTCATAGTGTGTCATCGGGTTTTAGTCGGGTTAAGTTGCTTCTTTGTTGTTCATCTCCCCTTGTTTTCATTTAAATTACAAGTTGGAAAAAGGTACCAAATGGCTTTATGTATTTAAGTTGCTTATTAAATAAATTTGGTTGTAATGTTAGAAATGTTATTTATTTTATTAATTAATTTAATTTAATTAATAAAATAATATAATCTAGGATTATATTTATTTTATTGATTAATTAAATTGACCAGGTTGGAAGTGAATTTCATCCATCTTTGGAGAATCAAGATGTTGGAACGATTTTTGAGCTGAAAGAAAACCTTTAAAAAGCCAAAATTTCGCAGGGCAAATGAAATTTTAAAGTTTCAAATGCTTTTGAAAAGGAATTATTAAAAGTTTTAAATTCTTGTTGAATAGAAATTTTAGTTTTAAATTTTCAAAAAAAGCAAAATATCTCCAAAATGCATAGAGGAGTAATAACTATGGTGGATGGGATATTTTAGAAAAGTTGACTAAATTTGGGGAAGATTTTCATTTTTGGAAGAAAATTGTTGTTAAAATAAAAATGAAGGTATTCTTGTTTGGGTTATGCATTGTTAGATTTGGGTGAAGATTTTGGAAAATCTTTGGAAGAATTGGAAATTGCAGCTCAACTTCAGTCTTCTTCTTCAAGTTTCCAACAGGTTCTTTCTTGTTTGTGTTTGTTGTTTTGAAATTTAGGATCTTCAATATTGAAAACTTGTGCAAACAAATTTGAAAACCTTGTTAAAATCTTGAAAGAACATAGATTTCTTGAAGAAAAACAATCTCTTTCAATTGAAATTTCCAAGTTAAACAATAGAAGATGAAAGAGGAAACAAAAGAAAAGCATTTAAATTTCTGTATTTGAATTTAGGGATATCCAAAAATTGAACTATGAAATCATGCTTGAGTATTATTTTGCTATATTTTATTTTGTTGAAAGCTTGTCCAATTTGACTATATTATGTAAAATTTTATATATAATATATATATAAGTAATATACATATATTATATATTTTTGGTTTGTATGCATTCTGGAAAAACTTTGTTCATGATTTATCTGGCGAAATTCACAGAACATAGGAGATTGTTTTTTTTTGTTTTTGAAAAAAAAATGGTATTGAAATTGTTTGGGGTAGGGGAAGCTACCCCCCACCGCTACCCACCCCTGTGGGAGGCGGACTATGTGCCACACAGGTCGCCGCCCTTGTGGGAGGCAGGTTGTGTGTCATTACTTCAGGCCGCCGTCACTTAAGGGAGGCGTAAGCCACACACGTGCCGCCAACTCGTGGGAGGGCAGATCGCGGTGTAGCACACTGCGCCTTTATATGCTGTGGTTGATTCGGTGTGGCCCTAAAAGGGCTTTCCTTTCTTTTATTAATTTCTTTTTGTTTTTTATATATTATACATATAATATAATATTTATTTATTATATATATAATATATATATTATATATTATATATTTAATATAATAATAATTATTTATTATAAATATAATATATTATATATTATATTATATTATATTTATTGTATTTATTTTATTTGTTAAAGAAAATTGGTTGTTATTTAAATGGATTTTAAATGGATTTTATAAATATTTATTTTAAATATATATATATATAAATGTATATACATTAAGTATATAATTATATATATGTTTAATATATATTTATACTTAAATATAATGATCTTAGGATTATTTTATTGTAATGGATGAAAACATTTATTTTATAATGAAATGATTTAAATGGGGAAATGAGTTTTCTTTTTATATTTAAATATTATTGGGAAGCTAAAGCAGACCCTTAGATTTAAATTTATAATTGCTTATCAAATGATCAAGTAATCAGTTAATAAGGGAATGATTTTAAGGGCAATAATTATCCGTTTTAAATGAAATGAAAATGTGTAAGAAAATGATGTTATGGTAGTTTAAATATTATTTGGTTGCAAACGAATTTATGTCGAGGCTAGTTATTTTCATAAAATGTGTAATTGAGGAATTTAAAATATTGTGTTCATAGTCAAATTATTAATTTTATTGTAAAATAATATATTTGAAAGGACAAATATTGGATTTAAATGTAAGGAGTTTGATAGCGAGATTAATTGATTTTAAAATGATTTATTTTGCAAAGGACCAATAGTTATGTTTAAATGATAGGTTTTGGATCATAGAAGTAAATGTTTATTACTATTTAAGAGCAATTAAGGAATTAAATATCTGGTTAAATTTTATCCTTTTTTTGAAAGAGACATAATTTAATTAGTTTTATTGTAGCAATAAACTATTGAATGTTATTAAAGGAAGTGGATTTAGGAAATCCAAATATAGATTTAATTCCTATTTGATTGCCCTTCTTGAATGTACCCTTCTTCTATTTTCGCTTTGGGGAATTTGATTAGAAGGGTTGTTGCCTCCATAAGGGCTAAACTGGGGTTGTTGCATTATGTTAGTCAACCCTTTGTATTGCCTTGCAGCGATAGTGGTATCCCATTGTTTTACCCTCGGGTTTTCATGAACGGATGGTTTGTTCTTTGGATTGTAGCTTTTATTTATGGTATGTGCCTCCTTTTGGAAGGAGTGGATTATGTATGTTTTGTTGCCTCCAATTTTTGAGTGAGTTTCATTATATGTTGCCTCCTAGAGTTGGAGTGATTGTTTATCTTGTTTGCATGCACTTTGGCACCCTTGGTGATTGGTTTTGTTCGGTATGTTGTCGATAGGAGAGTGGCTCTATGTGGGGGTCTGGCACACAGAGGGGCACCAGGGTAACTCACTTAGGGTTTAAGTAAGTGATAACTTAAAATGAAATAATGAGAAACTCTCAAACTAATTAAGATAATGAATGCCTCTCTCATGACTCATGCACTTATTAAGGCTTGAGATGAGACGAGAAGCTGAATAGCCGGGGTCCAAATAATGGGTAGGGAAAGGCTAGTAACCCAGATGGGGTCCGCATAGGAAGCTGAGAGCCCCGGTAACTCAAGTAGCAAATGATGTGACACTCTCTATGTCAAACCGTGGTCGGGCTTTGTTGTATCAAGCAGAGATGATCATTGTTCTCTGGAAGCATTGTAACCTTTGTGTTAAGTGATGTGTTTGTATTCGATTCGGTTCAGTTATGTATTAGCCTATGTCTAGAGGTAGATGGTCTTGTATAGGAATTCCTTGTTACTATCTCCTAGCACGGGGGATGATCCTTTGGGTATCACATGGTTGCGGGAATTACACCTACTCCGCTGGCTTCTTACCGTATGAGAATTCCTAGCTTGGAGCTAACTGATCCGGGGCCATTTCATGCCAATTCGTAATTTTATTCCCCCTCATTTGTATCACAGGAATATGTAATATGTAATCATGCTTATTGATTTACCTCATTCGTGGAATGAGAGTTGTAATCTTATTAAATTTACTCTTTATTTCTTGTTCCGTGGTATCTCTTATTATTTGATGTAATTTACCATGTATGGAATGAATGTGTTTCTTAATTTGTGAAGTAAATAAATGTTATGGTTTTAATTCATGTTCTTGTTTGGGTTTCTAAGTAATCTCAATCTTGTAAGCTTAGAGGATGTTAATGGGTAGTGAACTTGCATGTTTTGGTAATTTTAAAAAAAAAAAATTAGCACGCTTATAGTTAATTGCAACTTCCTCTAGGGTTGCGCGGCAGCATTACATACTGCAATCTTCTATCATCAATGAATTGCATAGATCTCAAGGATGGTATCTCAACCCTCTATGGAAAGAAATGGCTTCAGAATCTAATATGAGGGAGTATGGAGTGGCCTCGGGAGTGCAGTGAATGTTGGTTCAAAAGAGGCCCATGAGGCAATATTAAGTTGATATGTTAGTCATGACCAACATCAATGACACAACAATATTCTTTAGGATTTTGATAATGGTTTTGTTAGATGCCTCGGCTTGACCATTACCCTGGGGGTAATATGGAGTAGCAAAATGGTGGTGGATATAGAATTTCTTGCACAATTCATGGACATCCTAATTTTTTAAGGGACAACCATTATTTGTAATGATAGATTGGGGTACACAATATCGACATATGATATAATTGAGGATGAACTTGGTGATCTATTTACTAGTAATATAGGTCATTAGGATGGCTTCAATCTATTTTAAAAAATATTCAGTTGCAGTGAGAATGAATTTATGGCCATTGGTGGATGTAGGTTGAATATTTCCCACAAGGTCGAGTCCCCATTGAGAGAAAGGCCATGGTGACATTATTGGATGAAGTTCCTAGGTAAGTGTGTGCACAAGATCTTCATGTATTTGATATTGTCGACACTTCTTAACAAAATGATATGTATCATGTTCCATAATAGGCCAATAATATCCAGTTCACATGAGCTTTTTAGCCAAGGTAGGACCACTAGAGTGATCTCTACATATACCGTCATGTGCCTCATACAAAGTTGCTTGTAACACTTCCTCTGAATCAAACATCTAAGAAGAGTGTTGTTTAAGCTACAATGGTAAATGGTATCATCGATGATGACATATCTAGAGGCTTTTTAGATAAAGGTCTTACATTGATTGGAATATAAATTAGGAGGAATTATTTGGTCATGTAAGTAGTTACAAAGGTATTTATACCATGGGGAATCAGTACCAACAATTTCACATATGAGCTCATATTCGCGGATATCAAATGCAAAGATCAAAATTTGTTCCACCAAAAACTCATATTAAGGTATATTGTTAGGTATATCCAAGAGAGATCCGATGGTGGCCATTGCATTGGTTGCTTTATTCTAAATTCTTGGAAATTGATTGAAGACAATGACATCAAAATATTGCTTGAAACTATCGACCATTCTCTTGTAAGGCATAAGATTTTCATCTTTTGTGTCATAATCATCATTGACCTATTAGATAACCAATTGTGAAATACGTAGATATGAAGGTTCTTGATTTTCTATTTAATAGCCATGCAAAATTCTGTGAGTAATGCTTCATATTCAGCCATGCTATTGGTACAAGATAATTCTATCATGTATTAAATAGGTATTGTGTCTCCTTGAGGTGTGATGAAAATAATTTCAGCTCCAAAACCATGATTTGTGAAAGATCCATCAAAACATAGTTTCCATGTGGTGGAAGTCTCTACTATGAAAATTGACTCGTTAGGGAAATCAGACACCAAAGGATGATCTGCTATCGTTGGAGCGTCTACAAGTTGATCAACTATCACCTATCCTTTTATTTCCTTTCAATTAACATATTCTATATCAAACTCACTTAAGATCATTACCTACTTTTCTATTTGACCAATTAGAGTTGCTTTGTTGAGTAGGTATTTCAATGGGTCTATCTTTGCTACCAACTTTGTTTGATAATTTAAGATATAATGCCAAAGCTTCTAGGTGGTAAGGAAAACTGCAAGACATGATCATTCAATAGGGTTGTAGTTAAGCTCATAACCTACAAGTGTGAAGCTAATATAGTATATGGCTCTTTCCTTTCCTTCACCATTTTGTGCCAAAAGGGCTCCCAATGCCGACAGTGTTGTTGATATATATAGTATTAGAGGTTTACCATCAATGGGTGGCATAAGTACTGAAGGGGATAATATATAATCTTTGATTTGTTGAAACACATCTTAACAATGATCATTTCATATGAATGGGACTCCCTTACAAAGAAAGTGCTAAAATGGATGATATTTATCAACCAACTGAGCTATGAACCTACAGATTAATTGTAGCTTTCCTTGGAGACTATTTAACTGAGACAAAGTTGTTGGTGGAGGCATGTCCATGATAGATTTTAATTTTATCGGGTCGACCTCAATACCTCTATGAGACACAATGTATCCTATTAGTTTATCGAAGGTTACCCAAAAGACACACTTTTTCAGATTTAGTCTAACCTTGTATTCCTCCAATATTTTGAAAATCTTGTCTAGCACATCTAAATGACTGTCTCTTGAAGGAGACTTCGCCAACAAGTCATCAACATAATCTTCTATGAGTGTTGCATATAATCATGAAAGATTATGGTCATAGCCCTTTGATATGTTGCTCCAACGTTTTTAAGGCATGACATTCCAACAATAAGTACCCCAAGGATAGGTGAAAGTTGTTTTGTGTTGATCTTCAGGGGAAATTCTAATTTTACTATAGCTCAAAAAGTCATCCATGAGTGATAGCATTTCATATCCTATTGTAAGGTCTACTATGATGTCAATATTTGGCAATGGGAAGTCATCTTTGGGACAAGCTTTATTTAAATCTCTTAAGTCTGTGAAAATTTTGATTCCTCCAGTTGGTTTGGTTATAGGTACAAGAATTGAAATCCAATATGTGTAGTCTAAAGGTCGAATAAAAATAACATCCAATAATTTCTTCAACTCGGCCTTCACTAAGAGAACAATCTAGGGATTCATTTTCCTCAACTTTTGTTTGACTGGTTTTATGTTTGGGAATATTGGAAAATGATGCAAAACTAACTTAGGATCCAACCTAGGAATATTAGCATATGACCAAGCAAAATTTATTTGTCTTGTAGAAAAAAAAGATAATGAATTTTAGTTTTTCAACGATTGTCAAAGATTCTGTGAAGTGAACAATTCTAGGACAATCATCGGTACCAATATTTATTTCCTCTAACCTTTATAAAAGCAATGGTTATCTCTCTTGACTTGCAAGTAGAACATCCAACCCTCTATCCTTGGGCACCTCAGAGGTTTTCACCCTCATAGACGCCCTTTCTTTTTACTTTTTCATGGTCTAAAGGTGCCTTTCAGTTTTCACCTAGAGACCTATTCTTTTTTATTTTTTCACTTTTGTGACTAGAGGGTGGAGTAGACCCCCCAAAGTAAGTTGTGGTATCAAGTTCTATGATGAATCCAACTTTGTGATCCCCACTAGGTATTCCTTCTTGAAGTCCCATAAACTCAACTATTTCTTCATCATTTTTTAATATGTTTAAGCTCATAGGTCCTTGTTGGTCCCAATATATCAATTGTGGGTAGACTAGTGATAAATCATCATCAGTATCTGTATAGCTCAAGGATAGGGAGAATAAGGTAAATATTGAGGTATCATCAGGATCCCAAAAGGTCTCAATCCAAGCTCATCCATCAATATGTTTTAGTTCAGGGGAATTGATCTTGGTATTTCCCTTAGATGTTTCAATGTCATTAGAAACATTAGTGTATTTATCTGAAAGCAACTTAGTATGAGGATGACTCACTTTTAATGGTGTATACCCTAACCCTTTGTTCTTTGGTAACTTATTAGGCAATAGGGGTTATTTCATTCCTTTCTTGTGCAGACCAAGTCCACTATGTCCATCATAACCTTTTTGTTTCATGATCTCAAAATTTTTTCCATATTGATCAATTAGTAATTATGTTGGCTTGGTATCTTCTTCATCCTTATAGATCCATGTAGAAATGTCCTCAACCATGGTTTCTTTTCTTAAATAACCCCACTTGGTGAAGGTAGTGGGAGGTTGACGGATGATGACTTTAGGGTTCTTTTGGATAGGATGCGATTTTCCATAAGAATTTAGCGACATAGGTAACTTATCAATGCAATAGGAACTCTCAATGTTGTATTCTCTACATCTCATGTCATGGATCTGAACCTAGCAGGCTCAAAGGGGGGATAGGGATAAAGTGGAAGGATCAATGTAATGAGGTGAAATAGAAAGGGATACTTCTTGATTGATGGGAACTTGATTTTCATGTGTTCCTCTTAGATTACTGCAGTATTGGAAGGGATCAAGATCACTTGTAATTGCAATTTCAATGTCATTATAAGGAAATTTGAGGCATTGATGGTGTGTTGAAGGGATGGCCTTCATGGCATGAATCCATGGGCGATCGAGGAGAAGGTTATATGGTAGGTCCAAATCTAGGACTTGAAATATCATATATTAAACAGTTGGTCTGACTCTTACATGAAGTGTAATTATGCCTTTGGAAGAACACTTTGCATCATCATAAGCCCTTATGATGATTCTATTAGATATATCTATACAAGCTTCAAAGAATCCCAATGTTGTGACCAATTTTAAAGTACATATATTCAAACTTGTTCCACCATCTACCAAGACTAGTTTGATCTTGTGTTTGTTAATGAATACTTTAGGGTGTAATGGACCATTATGGTCAGGTCTTTGCATAGGAAGATCTTGTTCGATAAATGTAACATGATGGGTGGTAGCTAAGTACCCTACCATGGCCTAAAATTGATTGACATTAAGGTCTATGGGGATGATAGACTCCTACAAAGTTTTGTCCAAAATAGCTTTATATTCGGGAGATATGCTAAGCAAGTCAAGAATGGATATCTGTGCGGGAGTTTTCCCTAGATGATCTAAGAGATTATATTGAGTTTTTGGTTGCAAAGTAGAAGTGGCCCCTTGCAAGGTCACTTTGGATCTTCGAGTTGTGACTGCACGCTTTGGATTTTTCTTGATGGTGATTGTGGAGATATTACTATCAAATGGACATATATTATTAACGGTATACTCATATGCAACATGGGTATAATTGGATTGGCATTTTATATTGATAACTAAACTAGAATCCTTTCTTGACTCAGGACCTTGTAAGGGACCTTTGAAAATAGTATAGTATGTGTTGGAGTACCTTTGTGAGTTGTCTATAGATATGTCACCTTGGTCAATGAAATATTGAATGATGTTTTTAAGTTTGTAGCATGAGGATTTCTTATGTCCTTTTTTTTGAGGGTACTTGCAAAAATAATTATCGTTCCACCAAGACGGTTTAAAAGGTCTTGGTTCATAGTGTTTGATTTTTGGGAGTTGGGTGACATTTGATTGCAGTAGTTTCTTCAACACTGACTCAATGGATTCCCCTAGGAGTGTATATGTTTGTCTCTACGTATTAGTTCATGGAGGACCTCGTCATTGTGGATTATTTTGTACTGCATTTGTGGATTGTTCATGACTAGGTGGTTGATTGTTTGATATAGAAGGCCCTTTGATACTAATGGTAGGGTGAGCTTTGTTATCACTTTAGCATCCACTAGTTCATTATTTGTGACATCCTTGTTTCTAGACAAAAAAATGTTTTTTCCATTGGACATGTTTTGATTCTCTTTGAATATTTTGACCAAACCCTTCGAAAAAAAGTGTCTTCTCAATGGAAACACCCTTTTCAATGACATCCTCAAATGTATTACAACAATGGATTTGTAGTTGGTGCATTAGTTTGGTATTGATATTTTCAATAAAGATATGTACCAACTATTTCTCAGGTATGTGTCATGGGCATTTACTAGCCATACTTCTCTATTTCTTGAAGAAATATGTAAATAATTTTCCTTATTTTTGATTTGTTGCACACAATTTTGGAAGGGTCGCGTCACTTTCAATGTTGTAGGAGAAATGTGCAACAAAATTATCATCTAGTTCACTCTATGTCCTTATGCCAAGAGGTAGATGCGCAAACCACTCAAGAGCTTGTCCCGCAATGATCTGATTTAGGATCTATGACAATTGCTTACAGAATGCTTAACTTTACAATGATTAATTCAAAGCTTATCAAAACTAATTAATATAACAAAAATACTTAAATGGACATAGCATAATAACGAAGATGAATTGAAAGAAAGAGAGAAAAGAGATAGAAGACAAAACACAATTGATAACGGAGTTTTCCAAATGGCTACATCTTTGGGTCCCTCTCCAACAGAGTGATTGATCTAATTATGCTCCAAAATCAGAATTTCAATTGCTCTACAAGACCATTCCCTTCTTGCACAGTGGGGGAATGTTCCTCTATTGCATAGAAATGGCTTCAATGTCTCCTAAACGTTCTCTCCTTCTCATCACCTGGAATGAATTTCCAAGAACCCACACTCCCCTTTTATACATAAAATATGCCTTAATAAGGATTAACCATCAAAAAAATAAGATAACCCCCCTTTTACAATAATAAGACTTGTCCCATAACCCCTTTTAACTTCTTATTATTTTGGGTTTTGACTTATTAGGGGTAGTTTTACTATATGGGCATGTTTTGTTATCATTTGGCCTTTACACAATGTATAAAACCAATCGGCTCTCTCATATGGCATGAATTGATTGGTGGTGCAATGGTTGTTAATCATTTTAGGTAGTTGATGGTTGGTGGTTTGACCCCCACCAACCTTGTTTTAAAACAAACTGGTGAAGATTTACACCACAAAACAAATCGATGCCATACATAGTTAAAGGCGCGACTAGTAGTGTAGAGGCTAAGGTGCATCGCTCGGCATGATAGGTGGGGGGTTCGACCCCCATCGATTCTATTATTAGGAATTCAAACAGTTCAACGACCCATGGATGGAGGAGGGTGCTGACGGGGTACCACATGGCACACCGAGAAGGTGCCACGTGTCACCACATGATTTGCTGTCGAAGACATGTCGGCTGAAGACACATCGACTACCAATGCCACGTCATCTGTTGAGTCATCCTACCACGTCACCTGCCATACCACTGATGTCATCGTACAAATGACACATGTTAGGCACCAATTAGTCCATGTCACATTCGTATGGTACGAACCTGCCACATCAACATGCTGACGTCATCATCCGTATGACCTGGTCAACTTGTTTACCACCAACTTTGACTTGCAATATCTTCTGTGTACAAGCTTGAATTTCAACGAAATGAACATTGTTGGGTTTTGGTTGTTGTGCCCTTTGATTTAAAACCATTTTCAATTGATTCTGAGTCGACCATTTTTTTGCCTTTCTAACAGCCTCAAGTACCTATTTTGACCCAAACTTTGACTGGCCATAACTTGAGCATATGAGCTCCTTTTGACTATGTTCAAGTTGCGTTGGATTTAGTGTTCTGAGCTCTTTCTGATGGTGTTGAATTCTGGACCATAGGAGACACTTCAATTTTTAGTGAAAAAGTATCCCCTGGATCATGCAAGGCTTCGAGGAAACAATCTCATTAAGTATGTATGTTCAAATATGACATCCAAGCAAGCAGTATGGAACTCTCGTACATGCTCTATAGGATCTCCCTTTCCCTTGTATTTGTTGAAGTTGGTATGTTGAAATGTTGGGGGAAAGGAGGCATACATATACTTTGATTAAAAGGATATGGACATAAGTCTTCAATGGAGTAGGTTTTCTTTGTCCCAATAACTTGGATATTGGAGATTTGTTGTTGCAATGTTTGAATTTGTTGTGCTAAAGTGTCCATGGGTGATGGTGACATGTTTGGTTGAGTTTTCACATGATGTGTAAATGGATTGGAATTTTGATGAACCATATTGAAGATGGAGGGATTGGTGTTTGTTTTGAATGTGTTGAGGTAAGTGTATGATGAATATGGATTTTAGTTTTGGAAGTTTGATTTTAATGTGGAATTTGGACTAATGTTTTGTTGAAGTGAGTTTTGGTTGGTTTGTTGCAAGTGGGATGTGAACATGGTATTTCGAGTGGTATGATATTGAGATGAATTTGGATTCATTTGTTGGTATTGTGGTATGAATTTGGGGTTGGGATTGATGTTTTGTTGAGATGGAGGTAGATTGATGTTTAGGTTTGACCCAAAAGACATGTTCGTGTTTGGTGTATTTTTGGTCATTTTGGGTTGTGTTTTTGGTGTGGTAAGATAAATCCTTCATGTCTTAGTTGGTGGATTTGGATTTGTGATGTTTTGACCCACAAAAATAGTATTGGTTGATGGTGTGGTAGTTTGGGATGACCATGTAGTAAATGGATTAGGGAACAATGTATCCATGGTGTGAGATGTTGTGGAAAATGGATTTGTGGATGAGGGACTTGGTGTATGGGGTGTTGGATTTGTAAGCTTCATCCCGAATGTTGGAGTAGGGGGGATGTTAACTGTCGTCGTGTTATATGTAGTTCCTCCAAGTGGCATAGTAGTATGTATTTATTGTGACGTGGGATGGTTTGGTGGAAGTGTATTATGGACATGACCTTGAGTTTGTGTTTTGTCATATGATGGTGATCCTATGGTTGTGGAAATGTCAAAACCAAAGGGAAGTTTGGCCCCATTTTGAGCAAGTGCCAAAAGTATCTATCAAGATCCACTACTACAAGCTCTTCTATGAGCAAGTGGTTCATAGTGGAGGTACTCCTAATAACACCACAACATGGTAGCGATGGGAGACCAAAATCTCTAACCCGTGTCTAGAATCACTTGACACCACAAAGGCCCACCCCCTATGGCACAAGTAGATTGAGCTCACCTTTCAATTTTTTCCCTTTATATAGCCCATTGGAGATACATGCTTGAGGTCAAACCCTAGGGTGAACTCCCAGGTAGCCCCCTACAAAAAAAGGGAAGGCTTGTGTATTGCTATTTATCATCACCCAAGAATCACACATAGAACAATGGGACATGATACTTTAGACAATAATGATGTTGATATTTCTCATCACTTAGGAATCACACGTAGCACAAGGGGAGAGGATACTTTAGACAAATACACTTTCGGTAACTGACTCACATGTGTGCAAGTGCACAAAACATGGAAGACACTTATTCTTTTTAAGCACCGACTCTAAATGTTCCTAAATTAAAAATCCCAAACACACAAGGAAACCTACAAGAAATTGGATTAGTAGTATTGTTCAAAGTCTTCTCCCAATGATTGCCACACAACTAGAAATCGGATATTAGAAATAAAAAAGTTGTACCCCAATGAATGCAAAAAGAAGATTGATGAAAAACATAGTTTCATACCCTCTTTTTTCTTGGCAATCAAATGTGGTGACAGATCGATCAAATGCGGTGCAGGAGCCAACGAATATAGTGCACCAATGTATCACAAAAATTGATGATTATGGTAGACAGATGAGACACATGGGAATGATTATGGTGCAAGAAGAAAGAAATGCAGTGCAACAAATCTAGCCCTAAAAACACGTAAAATTTGACAAAATACACCAAATATAACAACCTAGAAAATATAAGCTCACTGTTAGGATGTCAAAAAAGTAATCAAAACCCTGTAAAATGATAAAAAACCAACAATAATTGAGCAATTTTAAAAATATACAAAATCACAGTCAGATGTAGTGGTAGAGACGACGAATAGGGTGCAGAAAACTTCAGATGCATTAGACAAAAAATGTAATGCACTGAAGCACAAATGCAAAGTTTAGATAGACGAATGTGGTTCTAGATTTGAAAAATTCATTGCAGGGATTGAAAATTGTGACATTTGGTTGAATAATTATGGTGTTCTATAGAAAAGATGCATCACACTTCCTAAAACTCAAAATTTCTCAAAATTTTCACAAATTTTGGTTAGTTCACATCAAGTTCACCAATTTTTTGACTAGAAAAATTGAGGGAAAGCATGAATCATGTATAGCAACCAAAAAACTACCTAAATTCAAGCCATAGAGACCATAATATAACAATGAAGCACAAGATGACAATAGAAACTAAACAATACCTCAATTCCTATGCCAAAGTTGATTCTCCTCCATTACTCTTCTCAATTTTGCTTGTTTTCTCTCAGATTTGTAGTGTGCAAGATATATGATAGGATCAATATAGATGATTAATAAGATCTCAAAGATGATATGAGTGATAGAAAAATGTTGAAGATTGTGGTTCCTCAAGATGAATGATATGAGTGATAGCAAAATGTTGAAGATTGTGGTTCTTTAAGATAAATGATAGCAAAATATTGAAGATTGTGGTTAAACTTGAAATGAGATTGATAACTTTCTTTTATAGAAATCCAAATTAGATGGATGGTGAGGATTGAGTGATGATGTATTATGATCAATGGTAAAGATTGATTGAGAAGAACAAGAATTAATAAGTCATTAATTATTGTGGCATTGGCAAATGAATTGAATGATGGATAGGGATAAATGAGTTAAATAATTATAACAATATTTAATTTAGGAGGTGGTGAATGAATAATTAAATAATTAAAAATAATTATTTAATTATAGAAGAAAATAGCGAGA
Organism: Sequoia sempervirens; assembly: GCA_007258455.2. NCBI lineage: Eukaryota > Viridiplantae > Streptophyta > Pinopsida > Cupressales > Cupressaceae > Sequoia > Sequoia sempervirens. The sequence continues at coordinate 2,741 of VDFB02388508.1, read as the reverse complement.
TAAATAATTAAATAATTGAAATAATTATTTAATGATGGATGAGAAAAGGTGATAAATAATTAAATAATTAGAAACAACTGTTTAATTGTAGAAGAAAAGGGATGATAAATAATTAAATAAATAACAATTTATCTAACTATAGAAGAAAATGACACTGAATAATTAAATAAATAACAATTTATTTAATTATAGATGAAAAGAAGATAATTAACTTGGTGTAATTAAATCAATATGATTTATTTAATTAATCTAAGAAGAATAAAGATATAATAAATTAATTAAAGTATAAATTTATTCAATTAATAGAAGAAAGTGGTATTAAGGAATAATTAAATAATTAAAAAACTATTTAATTATGTAGGAAGGATGCAAATTAGTACAAATATGTTGTTCACAAGCTTATGACATTTTGCAGTGTCTACAAGTCCAATAATCAAAGGAGATCTAATAGCCAATTGTGTGTTCATGACCTCAATGGATCTCACTTCTTGTTGATGATCTTCTATCAAGGGGGGTCTAAGGTCACCTTAACATCTTCATCTATGCAATCCATCTTATTGTCTTTTAAAAGAAATGTATCAATGATTTCATCCTCTTGTGTTGTAATATCTTCCCAATTAGGAGAGGTACTGGGAGAGGAACAAACAAGATTCTCATGATGCTAAATGATTGGATCTTCTAACACCAAGATACCTTCTTCATATGTAGGCAAGGTATTAGGAGAAGAACAATTATGATTGTCATGATTTATATGATTGCATCCTCTTGCACCAAAACATTCTCATAAGTGGGAGAGATGTTGGGAGATGAATGAAGATTAGGCAAAGTTATATTAAGAAATGTGTAAATGATTTCATTTTCTTGTGCCAGGATGCTCTCATCATTAGGAAAGATATTGGGAGAATGACTAACATGCTTGTCAATACTTCATTTTGTTTCCTTAGATTGTAATCATAAGTAGGGAGATTATAATTAAACAAGCCATGTGTTACCATATCAAAACCACATATGTGAAAAGGAAACATGTCACTATTTTCCTTATGTATCAAATGATCAAAATCAAATAGTTCTATAAATAGAATTGAAAAATAAATATCAAATCTAGACAGAGGACACTGAGAGAACTCTATCACATAAATTTAAGCTAAGAATAATAGGATAGAGGCACCCAAGGGCATCTGTGTCTTGGACAAGGTTTTTGAAACTTCAAAGTTTGACTATGTAAAACACTATTGAAGGATTTTGGATCTGCTTGCAAACAAGTTTAATAGTGAATATTTTTTTTAGATTTAAGGTGATCCTAGGTCCTAAGTGCTTAGAACAATAGGATTAAAAGGCCTTTTCCTAGGGTTTCATTGAGATGGAGATCAACAAGGTGTATATTTTGACTTTCAACCATGAAGGTGAGCTAATCAGACTTGGATCTCCATGAATTTGGGGATTTGAATGGATTGGAATTGATTTGCTATGATTAACTTAATTAAACTATATGACCTAATATGTAAAATGAAATAATCTAACAAAAAAAAAACTGAAATAGTAACTTTCAAGCAAATCTAGGAAGTGTAGAGGATTATGTACCTGCCCAAAAAAGTTGGTTTTGATCATTGGAGAAGGATAGAATTTCCCTAGGGTGTATGGTTCCTTGTAGAATTCTTTTGCTCTATTTTTGAGGTCCTTTGATGATAGATCTAAGCTTTCAATTTTCAATTGCAAAATTGTTGGAACACTCTGAGATAATTTTGTAGGTGAGTTTTCGTGAGTTGACAAGATATAGGGCTTCAATTGAAACAATGGACAATTTTTCTTCAATCCCCCTTTAGTCCTCTTCAAACTAAAACTTTCACATTCAAAGAGAGGGAAAATGTTGGGCCATTTAGGGGCTTTCCTTAGTCAAACCTCGTGTAAGATTTTCCCCTTCCACAATGGCAATGCCAATGATAAAATGATAATGGATAGGAAGGAATGATGAAATCACAAAGTGCTACAACTCACCACCCTTCAATGGCTTCCTTGAAGGACTGAAGTCATGCACATCACCTCAAGGTATTGGATCTTGCTTGCTTGATTGCTTCAATTGCTTTGGAGACCTACAAAAGGGGTCAGCCTTCACGAAACAATGATAATATGACAACATGAACTCACATATACTTTGATATGATGTTTGGATCTTCAATTTCTACAATAAACCACTGAAATGCTACTATTGAATTTCTCTTGAGTGCTCTTAATGTTCACCCCTTGCTAGATTCTTTCACTTAGTGCTAGATAGATTTCAAATGATGCAATAACTAGGTATTTATAGGCATTTATTCAATTTCTCAAAAATTAGACCCCAATAGCTAACCTTTTCAAGTTGGATTTCAAATGTTAAAATGTCAACATTGTCATATTAAAAATTGGTCCCTAGCAGAATAGGAGGACCCATATGCCCTAGGGAAAATGGGTCGTCACCCTATTCTCCAAGACATTAAGTGTCGGGGGAAAAATAGTAGCTAGATGCATTTGTTCAATGCTTGCAATTTCTCAAAAAGTGGTACAAATAGGCTATAGAATGCATAATTTAGGAAATTAGGGACTCAATTAGGATTAATAATTTAGGGGGGGAAAAACATAGTGTGAAATTTTAAAGGGTAATAATTTACAACGCTACAGTTGCAAGGGGTTCAAAAACTTCTAAATAGGTATAGCTAGATGGTGCAAAGCTAGACTCTTCAACCTTTACTAACATCCCTCTAGCA
>VDFB02388506.1:0-14302 GCA_007258455.2 Sequoia sempervirens | reverse complement strand
GCTTTATAACACGAATTGACACAATAGGCAGACATTGACATATACTCAACATGAATATATCTTAATCCATAAATATTCCGCGAGGGCCATGACCAGTGAGTAGTTGCAGTAGTAGCAGTGAGAAAATAAAACAAGTAGCGAAAAAAGAGCTGCATTAATGGCGACATTGGGAGACATTACGGTGTCTGCAGTGATAAATCTTCTGGCAGCGTTTGCATTTCTAGTGGCGTTTGCAATTCTGAAGCTGCAGCCCATAAACCACCGAGTGTATTTCCCGAAATGGTATCTGAAAGGGGAGAGGCAGAGCCCCGCGAATAGAGGCAGAGGATATGTGAGCAAGTTTGTGAATTTAGACTACAAGGCGTATGTTCGATTCCTCGGTTGGATGCCTCAGGCTCTCAAAATGCCGGAAGACGAGCTTATTGATCATGCCGGCCTTGATTCGGTTGTTTACCTTCGCATTTATCTCCTCGGGTAACCATTTACAACGTCCTTTATATATCTATTTAAACTGTTGTTTGTGAATTTTCTGTGGATTTTGTTGTTTTACCTCAGTACTTATCTCCTCAGGCAAAGAAATACACCTTCCTTCACATATGTTTCTAAACACACCTTTCTTCACATATATTACATATATGTTTGCTTTGGGTACATTTTCTATGGAGCAGCTAGGTCTTAATCTCAGACCTCCCATTTTTTTTCTGATGTGTTGTATGGCTGAACTACTTGTCCTTGTTGTGTTCTTGAGTTTGATTGTAATCTTCAAACCGTCTTGGAGTCTAGACAAAACGATTTATGTTTGTATTCGACTTAAATTGCCAATTTTTTCGCAAAATTCTTTGCTCAGCTGTTCGAGGAAGTAATGTATTCAAATGGTCTCAGCCATATAATTTTATCAATTTAAATTTGCAGGGGGTGAAACCCTTGCTGTAGAATCAGTTCAGCCTACGAATTAGAGGGGCCAAGCATCCGCAGTTAATCAAATTGTTAAAAAATATGTTTCTCTATGAAAATCACACGGGAATGTTTCAGAGCTATCTTACCGTGTACTGGCCTAGAGGAGTTGATACCGGTAACAGGGTCTAAATGAAATGGCGAACACGGTACCTGTACCTGAACACATACCTGTTACCCACCAGAACACATACCTGTATGGGTAACTTAATACGAAAAGATTGACCCTTTTTGTCACACTTTGTGATCTATCATTAAGATGAATAATCTATAGGTTTGATCCGGAACTTAGATATTCCTGTTTTTATCCAGAAACAATTTCTTGTTGTCTGCATATTTTGAGGTGCTTTCGTTGGTATATTTATTCTTAAATTGACCAAAGCCATTTACAAGAAGTAGATACTCTCTTAAAACTAACGCGAGACTTGAATCCTTATCCTCACAAATGGCCAAGAGTACTAGTTTAACATGATATACTGGCCGTATTAACAAGAGGTTATATCTAGCAGAGTTTTAGCCATGGGTATTAACAAGAGGTTATATCTAACATTTCAAATTTTTTTAAGGGGCAATAGAGTGATAGAGCAATGTTTTGTTATTTCGTGTTATCCAACACCCTAGGAATTCCCTTTAAGTTCACTATAAACTGCTTTCAAATGAGAAATAGGATTAGAGGAATTTCATCTGTGGTAATCAACTTAGTTCTAGCAGAGTTTTAGCATGGGTATATATTTCATGGTTTCCTTCAACTAACTTTACAATTCTTTTTAAGGGGCAACAGAGTGATAGAGCAATGTTTTGCTATTTCGTGTTATCCAACACCCTAGGAATTCCCTTTAATTTCACTATAAACTGCTTTCAAATGAGAAATAGGATTAGAGGAATTTCGTCTGTGGTAATCAACTTAGTTTCATCAGAATCCATTTTTTAAAACTAATGGTAACATTGCCCTCTGAATTTTTTCAGCCTTCTCTCCAGAATTATTCCAGACTTACCTTGTGGTTCAATAGAACCAGGTGTTGTTGAGTCAATTTAGATGCCTTTTACAGTAAAAATGATCTAGGAAGATATGAAAATTTCAGCTCCGCTTCATCTATTTAGGGAATTTCTTCGCTAAGTTATCAATATATATTTTGAAGAAACTTTACAAAAAATTCAGATCACATATATGCTTCCAATTCAAAATATTAAAAGGAGGTACAGTCAACTTTTAGCTCTACTCTCCCTTAGCAGCCGAAAATCTCTTTCCTAAACAGTAGCCATTCTAAGTTTTTGTCAGAAAGGTTGTGGTTTCTGCATTTTAAAAATTTATCCATTTGATGGGATTACTGAGGCTAAAATAATCGGAGCAGTATCCTCTCCATGGGTCTCAACCTTTAATGTTGTCTTAATTAACTTGTCACCGAGGATACGTAAAGCATTGGAAGTGCCAGACAGTTGGCTTTCCAGGGAAATTTTAACAAGGAGATTGCTGTTTTTTTTTAAACTAAATACACTTACTAAAGTATTACTATTGGCAACAGCTATAATTCCTATCTAGTTCAAATTTAAATTACCTTTCACTGAGAAATGTGGTGGTGGTATTTCTTCATGTGAAATGAAATATACTTCCAGAGAGTTCAAAGTTGACAATTTATGTTATGTTTGCCTTGGTAATTTGATTCACCTTCTGTCACAACTATACCAGACTTAATATAGCCATGCTGTACTGCTGAAGATGATGGTTGTAGTGCCATGTGATGTCCGCTTTGACAATGGTCAGAGTCATTAGTAAAATGGGAGCACCTATATTCTTTATTGATATTAGCTACTACATGCAAGGATGGTTGTGATAATTACTTTTTCCAAAGCTTTTCCAGATAACATGCGTGTGATTACTTTTTCAGAACACGATTTTGTAAGTTATGTTTTCTCCTTCTTTTGAAGGTAAAATTTGTTATCTTCAGTATCAAAGCTGCAGTTTGAGAGATAGTTAATTCCAAGAATTCTGTTGCATGGGCAGATACATATCTGGACAGGTCAGATATCCATTTGTTTTATTACAGGCCTCCAAGAAGCTTGTCAATCAGGGGTTTCCCAACATTGGGTTGTGTGAAGTGTTACCCTTTGCAACTTAGATATTTACATAGATCATCACCTGTCTTCTGTATTTTCCAGTTGTGTTTCAAACCTCTCTAAATGGTATATCAAATGCAGTAGTCAGGAGGCAATCAGCAAAGTCTTAACAAGAAACACTACATGGTCTTTAAATATGACATAATTATCTTGTCCCACCTCCAAATCTTCTCTCATCAAATCTTATTCCTACTCCAATAGCCATCTCCAGATTGATGATGGATTTGCCCAATTTGATGTACATTAACTTTACGCACAATCTGAGTTTCCTTTTATGTCAGATTCAAGCTTTCTATCGTCAGCTCAGGATAGATGCAGTTTGTTCCAGATATAATTGATCTGTCAATTTTTTTGCATGGAACCATAGATACAGTATCTCTTCATCTTCAGATGCCTGGTGAACTATCAGATTTGTGGCTGTGACTACTGTGTGCCTAGAGTTTTGGAGGGTTCCCTTTTAGCCTTTTCTGTGTTTCAGATGGAACACTATTAGCTCTCTTCATCCATGAGATGACTTAGCACAAGATGAGCATCTTAGCAACAGAAATGCCCAGAATCATATTAACAAGCTCATCATGAACATCCTTCACAAAGAGCAAAATCTATAATAACATTTTTTATCTATCCTAATTCCGGTTTTTCATGTGATTCAACTTGGAAGTAATTACATTGCTCAACTTCGCAAAAAATGGTCTTGTGGCTATTGCTTAGCACTTCATCTGCTACTTGCTACTTGTTTACTGTGTTGATGCTACGGGGAAGTGAGATAAACCTTCAACCATTTTCTGCCCTGGGCTTGAGGCAAAGATAGGTTTTTTAAGTTGAAGTTTGCACATTTCCATGTCCTTAACTTCAATTGTTTTTCTATAATTCTATCAATCACTTAGATGCTAGTGGACATTAATTCTGTATCTATTTTTGTTCCTTGTTTTCCAATAGTCCACTACAAGAAGTTGTTAATGGGATCGTTCAGGAGTCAGAACATATAAATGGACAACAAGTTTGCAAAACATCATGCATGGATAATTGGAAATAATGGTTCTGTTAATGTTTGTATGTTGATCCTAGTGACCATTAACTATCAACATGTAGGTTAACGTACAAGGAATATCCTGATAAGTTGATAATTAAGCATGAGCAACTGAGACTACTGTCTCTGTACCTTTTGCATATCTGTTAGGAACTAGACAAGTTGTTCTTGTTGGAGTTTGTGTTGGTATAAGGAATTAATATTTTGTTCACTGGAAACTAAAAGAATTTTCTATCTTTATTCTACATACAATATCATCATAATGCTGGACTTCAAAATGCTTTTGGAATTTGATAAACATGATGGCTTACTTTTCTAGTTTCATTTCTTTCAATGTTGAATATCTCAAGAAGTCGGGAACTATATGGATTCTTTATTGAATTTGCTTGGCTTTACTAATCTGCATGCACTGTGCACTAGCTTACACTTCAGGCATGCCCATTTGAGCAGGGCCTGCAATGTATTCTATGCTAATGTTTTTATTTTCTGTGGTGCAGTCTGAAAATCTTTGTTCCATTGGCGATCCTTGCTTTCGCTGTCCTTGTGCCCGTAAATGTAACAGATGGGACTTTAGTAAACTTGAAGAAAGAAATCGTATTTAGTAATATTGACAAACTTTCAATATCAAATGTGAAGACTGGTTCTCAAAGGTTAGTTTGGGTTGTTAAAATTTAATTGTATGTTGCAATGCACAATTGTCTGAGAAATGAGATTCAGAAAGAAGATTACACTCATGTACTTTGTAAGGACCTATCTTTTATAAGCTTGCATTGTAGTCTTATTTTCTTTTTGGCAATTATTTCTACTCTATGAAGCATACATTACTTTTGAACCTGGACATTGACTTGCGGGAGTCTGGCATTTGGAAAATGTGGTAGTTGTCTGAGATGCAAACCAAAATACATTGATTATCTTTTAATTCACCTAACACATAATTCAAATTTATACTGTTTTCAGTTTTAGTATTGAGGTTTGCCAAATGTTTTGATGTGTTGTATTAAAAAATATAAAATTATAAATAATACCCTTTGGTTTACTTGCGGTCCATATGAAGCACTTTTAGAACTTGAAGCTTGTGCTTGTGGACATCCTAGCAGTTCAATATGTTGAGTGGATTCTTATTAGAGGATATGTTTGTCAAAGGAGGCTTTGACTGAATGAGTTGGTCCTAGTCAAACTTAATGTCATTATTATTGGGACTAGTTTCTTTCCTGCATATATCTATAAAATCTTATTTGGTCTTGACCACATACCAATAGGCTTTTCCCAATGTCCTAAATCTTCAAGAATTCTATTTATTGTTTGGTTTTATAACTAAAAGATGCTGCAATGTTTGAGAACTATGTGTTTCTAATTATCATATTATGAACTTTTGCCGACAAGCCATGCAATGCATTGGTACACTTTTGCAACATTTGTTTGTTCTTGGTGCATGTGCTGTAACATTTTGTACTGGTCATGATAATTCTTCACAGGGTAGCACTCGTGAATAGCCTCTACTAGGTCTGTCCAAGTTTTCTTTGGAGTATCTTTTTCTTCAAGTGCTACTGCTAACTCATCCTGGTCTTAATCTTCCTCTAGGCTGTGGTGAAGACAATATGGTTCACAGCTTTTTTTTTTGACACAAGAAGAAACTTAATAAAGTATAGATATTTTTTTACTGTCATAAAACTTACTTATAAAGAAATTTGATTCCAATAGGTCAAGCCATTTTTCTACTTCATATGCATTGATTTTTCCTTAAAAGAAGAGGGATACTGAAATTCATTCATACCTTAAAGGTGTCGGATGCTTGAAGGGTTTGCTTGATTAAGAAGTGTATACCACAAACACAAATTATGAAGGGATCAAATGTTAACTCATTATAGTCTTCATCTTCCTCAAGGCTGCTTTGTAGATATTATGATTTCCACAACTTTTGACATCAGTAGCAACGTAATAAATTGCAAATGTAATTTTTTATTGTATTGGATGTGAAACTATTTACCAACACATCTATTATTTGTTCTATTGAGTAAAGATAGAGTAGTGTAGCAGATTTGGCTCTTATAGCATGAGATTTCTTGGAGTGGCTCATTTCTTAAGGAGTATTTTTTGGTATAACCCTATGTTCATTTTTGGTAGAGAAATGGGGGTTCACATCAAATCCCTTGAACATTGGCACACAAATAGGGGCCCTATTCCTAGGTTTGTTACTACATATACATTTTTCCTTGCTTTAACACAACAAGATTGAAGCAAGCTTGATGGTTCTTTCGTTGAAATTTGAACTTAGGTCATCATTGTGGCAATTCTTTGACTTTACCACAATAGCCATGCATGCTATTGTATTGCCAAACCCTCTATTGAATGTATTCTATTATTAGTATATTGAAGATTAAGGCACATTGGCCTACCATATATCTTGTATTGTGCGTTTTGTTGATATTTCAACATTATTCTTTTTATTTGGATATTTGGATCTTCATGGTTAAAGTTCAAAGTCCAGCCTATAAGAAAATTTCTAGGACATAAAATAAAGATCTGGAGAATAGTTGATAGTTAGGTCTAAGGTTAAGTTGTCAATTCTAGTATTGATCTTGGTTCAAGTTCATGGATCCGACAAATGTTTTTTGGGTTTGCGTTTGTTTTGGATTTGTCCATACAAAAAAATGTTAAAATCATATATATATATATGCAACCTAAAACCATGAATTAAGATTAGAATATGGCATAGCATCATATCAACAACAAAACCACTATAAACTTGAATGCCATTTAAAATAGAAATGATAAATATTATAAAATATTCATCGTTCAAACCATAGCAGCAAAAATCTTTTGGGAAAAAAATCAGCAAACCAAAAGTATAAGATTTTTTGAAAAAATGGGGAAAAAATCGGATTTAAAAAAATGTAAAAAATTGTAGAACAAGAGATAAAAACTACGTTTTTTTGAAATTGAAAGGCATTTGCATATCATAGAGATATAGAGAGCAAATAAAATAAAGAGTTTAACTAATGAATTGTAGAAAATAGATTTTTGTAGTTTATATTCATATTGCTGATTACATTGCATTTTGCATCTTTCAAACTCAAAGCATTACTTCACATTGCATAACTAATAACTAGATGCTGATAGAGGACAAAATTTCAATTACAATCATAGTTCCATAGGGACGCGTCCCCCCCCCAAAAAAATGAGCCGTCTCGTAGACGGGGACGTTTCCGAGACACGGGGACGTCAAGGAAACGTCCCCCCGCCGTCTCCCCATCCCTCCACCGTCTCCTGGATGTTTCCTTCAAAAGGAGACTTCGTCGCATCTCGGAGTCTTCTGGGCGTCTCCAAGACTCCAAGTTTCCCACAAAAAACCCCATGGAATCGAACAGGGCACGGGTTTGCTAAAAAAATCTAACCCGTTTTTCTGTTTTCTTAACCTTGTTTCTCTTCGTTTTTCCATCCCACGACTTCTAGCAGGAGAAAGGCACGCGATTCAGGGAAAAGAAAGAAAGATAAACGCATTGGTTTCAAAAAAATCGCGGATTGCTAGAATAACCTTGTGCTCAAAAAAATATCACAGTCTGCTGAAAAATCGCGGACTGCAAGAGGTTATCGTTTATCCTAGTTTCTGCAAGAGAATAAATGCGCAAGTTCCAGAAAACATTCACGCCAATTTCAGAAATTGTGTGCTTACGCTCCGTAATTTTTTAAATTTTTTTTCTTTCGTTTACAGTAAAAATGAAACCAAACATTTATTTTTAATTTTTATTAGTTTAGTTTTATGGTTTAAGTTCTACGATTTAACTATTAAAATTTAATATTGTCTTTTTATGGTAATATTGTTTATAAAATATAATATAATAATTTCTTTTTAATTTTTATAGTTAATGTTTTAAGTTTTAAGTTTTAACAATTAAAATTTAATATTGCTTTTTTAAGATAATATTGTTTATAAATATTAAAATATAATAATATTATTATTATGTTATACATACAATTTAAACTATTTCATTTATATTTAATTTTTTCCATACTTTTTTTTTTTTTTTGATACACACGGTAGAAATTTTATATTGAAATCGAAGAAATATACAAACGTCTGCAACGCAGGAGCAACCATCCATAAGACACATCCAGGCAAAACGCCAACCCAACCGAGACACAAAACCATGGTTTCTACAGCCCCAAAGCATGCACCAAAGACCACCCACGAAACAATAGGGGAGAAGAGAAGGGTCGCAGACCAACCCGCAACCACCATAAAACCAGTTGCAAAAAAAGGTGCAGAAGACCACCAAAAAACAGTAAGAAGCAACGAGAGACTTCAGACACAGAGCCAACCCTTACATGAAACCATTGACTTCCGCGAAACTAACAAAGCCCTCCAACCAGTCATTCCCTTCCGCCGGCACCAACTTTAATTTACGCTTCAAGAACTCCACGGCCACGTCCGCAAACTTTCTATGTCGCGACAGAGTAGGTCCTTTGAGGTCAAGAAGAAAGGGATACACTTTAACGGCTTCCTCCGTGTCCCATAAGAGAGATAAGTCAGCCGGACGCGGTATGCCTTTGCCTAAGAAGGCCGCCTTCAGAGTTTCTTCAAGACCACCGAGTAGGTCGGCGCGGAACAAGCGCACCATCATTTCCATTGCCACCTTCTTCGGAGTCTCCAAGTCCAGTAACGCTGCAAGAAAACGTGAGGAGACATGAGCGTTATCTCTGGCATACTCCCTTCTTTGCAGGTGTTCTTCACCCAGAATCATCTTAACCGCAACCAACGAGACAGGATCATCCTCTGACAGTATACGCTTTAATCTCTGATCCGTGACTTCCCTGAAGGCAATCTGCCTCTCCGTCGCCACCAGAGAGACCGGTGTATCGACTCTGAAGCAATCCAAGCCTTCGAGCGAAACATGAATGGTGAATTTTGATTTAGTCGACCTCTCCATGATAACAGCCGCACCCTGCAAAGAAACAAAACAATGCCAAGATGCGAAGACGAAATAACAAGATGAATACGATGGATCCATAAATAGACCCGTGAGAGGATCCGCCTGACCACCGCACAAGAGGCGGAATAAAAATAGGACGATCATCGCATCCTTGCCATGAAGAATGGCTACGGACGCAGTCCTTACACCTTCAAATCATAATCACTTCAAATGAGATGAGCCGCCACCCGGCCAAGCAACAGTCGTTTCAAAGGTATTCGTACCCGACGTGTCGCTAAGTGGATAACTTGAAAGCAAAGCCAAGCCTCCTCCCAGACGAACACAAAGGCTCCACGAATAACAAGAGCCGAACACATTTAAGAAAGCTATCTTCCCCCACAATGAATAAGAAGGGTCGAGAAGTGACATGGCGATGCCACCTCTGCTTACACCCACGCCGTCCCATAGCCAACTCATGCACACCCAGGAATTCGGGTGGCGAAAAGAGAGGCAGGGGAAGGGCCCGCCCATCCGCCCACGTTTTTTCCATACTTATTTAATATTAATAAATATTTATTATTTAATAAAAATTAATTTTAGTATTTAATTGAACTTTAAACTTTAAACTTTAAACTTTAAAATCTTAAAATAATAAATATAAATCAAGTTTTGACATTCAATATATCTATGTAATATTCAAGTTTTGACAAATTGATATCAAATTAAATTTGTATAATTGTATTTAAAATTTGTAATATTTATGGTAGTTCTAAATTTTATTTAGCATATGCATTATATTTTTTATTCTAAATTTAATTCTTGTTTTTATTTTTTAGGCTGCAAACATGTATATATCTATGATTTTTATATATTTTTTGTACAGACGTACCCACCCCCTATTTTTTTTTTTGCCGCCCACGTACCCGTATCTGTACTCGTACCCGATTCGGTAACTTAGACGTCCCCTATTAAAATAATGATTTTTTATTTTTAAATTAAAAACAAAGATTTACATAGTTAAATTTAAAGTTTAATATAAATATAATATATTATATTATTAAATTTTTAAGACTTCCTTTAGTTTAGATGAGTTTGAGCATTTGGGGTCCCTGTCCGACAGTTCAAGTGATGAGGAGATTGGCATGGAGCTTGGAGTTGGAGATGATTAGATCATTAGAGGCATCAAGCCATTAGCTATTTAGTATTTTGTTTTTTAAGTTTGAAGTTTGAACACTGTTGTGTTGATAACTTGATACTTGATTGTAATTATGAATCATGACTATGAAATTCTGAAATTCAAATTATGAAACAGCTAGTTCTTGTTCCAATCACAGTGTCTATTAAGTTACAAGTATATTTCCATTTTGATTTTCATTATTTCAATGTTCACTAGTTCAATGAAATCATTACAATGTGTTTAAACTCTAAAATTTACTTATTCCTTAGGCTTTTACAGTTATACATCTTTTTATAACTAATTTTTCAAGTACTATATGTATTTCAATACACCGCTCCCCCCCCGCCGTCCCCTTGCCGCCCCCAAACTTAGGCCCCCCGCCCCCGCGCCCCCGAAACCCGTCCCCTGCCGTCCCCCCATCCCCGTCCCCATCCCCGAAACTCCGTGGAACTATGATTACAATATAGGTTTTTCAAAGTCAACCTAAGTAGTTATGCAATTAGTTCACATTGCATAACTAATAACTAGGAGAAGCTGCCAATTGCATTTGCTTGTCATGGCATTCCATGAGACCACATTTCTTTGAGGCATTTTTTCAAACAGTTCACTGCCTTGTCTATGCTACCACATTTTTCATACATGTCTACCAAAGCATTTTTATCAAGCAGTTCAACTTTGCCTTCTTTGCCTATGGCTAAAAGCAGCAGTGCTTCAGACAAGCTATGGATGCTTGGAAAAATACATCCAAGCAATAGTAAGCAATAGCATAGACAAAGGCATTGAGCTATTTAATGCCCATGATCTCATAATGATATGAAGTGTGTTGGCGTTTAAATTAGCACCTCACGGAATCGGTTTGAAAGCGGGCGATACTTGCAGATAAACTGCTCTTCAAATTAGGAGGGGAAGCTCCCTCTTGCTGATGGTGTTTGAAAGAAAGTAAACTAAAACTAAGTTGCCTATCTTTTTGGATCAGCTTAGAGCACAAGGTTTTTTAAACACAAACGCCGCAGCTGAGATTTTCTGATAAGAAGTTCAACTTCGACTAACTTAGACTAAAGACGTTCCTAACCTCTCAAGTAATAGCAGAGCAAGAGAAGTTAGAAATTAACAAGGCAGATTTTCTGACAAAAATACTCTAACAATCTCTCTCTCAACAAACACCTACACACTTCACTGTAAGCTGAAATAAAGATCATGAAAGCATAACATAGATAACGGAAATCGAGATTTTAGACCAAGGCAAAAGAGGCTCATGATTTTATTACTCAAATCTCTAAAACAAAACTCCCTTCTAACATGCCTTGAATAAGAAATTGCAGCTAAGGAGGCTTGCAAACTTATTCTTAACACAATAGAAAACAGCAATCTCACTAACTCCTTGTTGGCTAAAGAGGCTCAACAATTTGCTTATCCACCGATACAAATGAACAATACTTGAGCAACACAGTAGAGCTACAATAGGCTGTCGTTTTTGTTCTCATAAGCGGCTAAAGAAAATAAATGAGCAAAGGCTTATTTATAGAAGCGAGTAGGGAACCCTAAATCTCCTTGCTTTCACAATCTAGGGCTTACCGGCCAAGCAAGCTTTAATACTAAATCTAGAAAGAAGATAACATCTAAAACCCTAAACTGAGAAAAGCGGGAAGCGTAACTATTACATGCTCTTCTTTCTATCCTCGAATGGATAAGGAATTATTCCAAAGAATAGAAAAGCGGGGAAAAGCTTCTAGAAACATTTCGATCTCATCCGCTAGAAAATTGGAAATTGTGTCCCGGTTCGGTGCATCTATGCCAACTAAGGCAATATTCTGATTCTCCAAGATCTCTTCGCCTTTTGTGATCAAACCTAGAGGATCTTTCACTTCTTCAGTTGCTTTATGAGTTTTGTTCTTGCAAAACATCGCTGCCTAAAAAGATGATTCACTAATTGATAACTTGGCGGCTCTGCAACTTTATGTTTCTGACACCTCTCTTGATTTCCAACAGAAGAGTATTGCACAACTCTTTTCCGATACCTTTCCTCTTTCTCATATGACACCTTCTCTCGTTCTTCAGCTGAGATGATGAAGTTTTAACATAGTGCTGATTTGGTCTTAAACTCGAGCGGAGTGTACTCCATATTGAAAACCTTGAAGAATGACTGTAAACTTGCCTATGTTTAGGCAAGTCTTGAGCAACTTTCTATTTTTAGAATGCTGGGTTTTCGTCTTCAAACGAACAATTTTTTGGAAATTTTTCTGAGATATGGGTTTTGCTTAGAATTTCGTTGCAATACAACCCAGATCGTCCGTTTTTGAAAATCTTGAATTTAGACTGAAAAAGAAGCAAACCCTAATTTCTTCAATTTTTCACGAAAAAGCTGGAGTTTTGTTCAGAATACAATTAGAAATGGACCCAGTTGATCAGATTTGAAAAACACTGATGGCTGATCGAAAAAACAGCCAACCCTAGGTTTTAAAATTTTCTTGAAAAAAGCTGTGATATGGGTTTTCTTCAGAGGACTGATTAGAGAGGACCCAGATGATCAAAAATTGGAAACCCTGAAGATTTCACTGACATGCAACTAAAAAGCAGCTGCTGCAACTTGATGAAAGTTTCTTGAAAAATTCTTCAGAAGAACGAGCTGAGCAGACCCAGAAGGCTGAAAATTGAAATCTTTGATCTTCTCCTTCAAAAGTTTGATCTTCTGGATGAAAAAGCTTGAAAAAGCAAGGGTTTATGTTGCTGGTCTGAAAAATATGATGAAAAACCAGCAAGCTACGTTCTTGAGTCTTGAAAAATTTCTTCAAACTTGCTGCTCCAACTTTCTCCCTTGAAAGCTACCTGCAAAATAATGAAAATAACATAAAAGAAAGATGTTAAATAGACTTAGGGTTTTGTCTTTGCTTTGCTTTCTTTTGCTTTTATCTCCAAAACCCTAAATCTCAGCTTCATTGAACTTGGACGCCTCTTTCTTCTCTTGCAATCTTGAAAATTTCGAAAATCTATGAAAATTTTCTAAGGCATGAAACTTTGGGCGCCTTTCTCCAAGAGGGGCGCTTATTTTCACCAGTGTTAGTCAAAAATTTGACTTTCAACTTTTCTCCATTTTTACATGCTACTTCGCCACTGATTTCTCGTTGACAGCCCAACCCGACAGGCGAGCTGAGTGGTTCACGACGGAGCTTGACTGAAACTGAGAAGGATGTTCTGGAGGAGCCTTTGGCTAAAAACTTGATCTTGACCTCTGAATTCATGGGAGCCTTTTCCTTCTAGGGGCGCCCAACTTCTTCAGTGTTAGCCATTTTTTATGATTTTCAATTTCTTCATTTCCTTGTGATCTTCTGATGAAATCTTGATTCCGGGAGCTACGTTGATCTGATTGACTGGTTGACAGGTTCACTAGATAGCTCGTCTGAAACTGATGAAGTGATCTTAGATGCTTTATTGACGAATTCTATCATCTCAGTGCTCAAAACCTTGGGCGCCCTTTCTCTCCAGGGGCGCCTAACCTCACCAGACTTAGAATTTTTTATTTTCTTCACCTTTGCTCTTTTTCAAATGATCTCGTCAGATCTGGAGTTCTAGGCGTCAGATTGACTAATGGCTGGGCTCGCCGCGAAGCTGACGAAGAATGAGGAGGGGTCTTCTGGGAGAGATTTTTCCAAAAAGTGAATTTTAACCCTTCAAAAGTTTGGGCGCCCATCTTGACTGGGGGTGCCCACTTTGTCAACACTTAGTTTATTTTTCATTTTTTCACTTTTGCTTTGAATTTCTCTTTTTACCTCTCGTCGGACCTTCTGTTCAGCCTTTTGAATCTGATGACTGCGAGCTCCGTTTGTCGTGCTGAATAGCTCACTACAAAGCCAGTTGAATTCTGACGACATCCCGTTATAGCTTCGACTGCAAATTTCTCTGTCTGCATCCTTGAAAAGTTGGGCGCCTTTCTCTTCTTAGGGCGCCCAGTTTCTCCAGACTTAGAAAAATTCATAATTTATTCAACTTCAAGTTTCAGATTTTCACTTCATACCTTCTACTTTGACTTGAATTTGCCGGAGACTGGATAATCGGATGCTCTGACGGGGATATCCATCGCGAAGCTGACTGAAAACTGAGCAACTTCCATTGGAGACC
>VDFB02388503.1:0-17965 GCA_007258455.2 Sequoia sempervirens | reverse complement strand
CATACCAAGCCCTATTACCAAACCCTATCTCCCAAAAGACTATTATAGTTTTAATCAAAATTGATCTTTTTCAGATCATTACATAATAAACCCTATCACCATATCTTCATTTTTAAATATACTGCTAATACCAAAATAGAAAGATTGTATGTATGACTATTTAAACACCCCTGTTGCCCAGATTAACCAAGTTTTCTCCTTGACCTTCAACAGCTTTCAGTTGAATTTGACTTGCAACCTGTGCCTGTGAATGCACTGTAATATTAATATCCGGGATTTGCACATTCACCCTATTAATATGACGATTTGGCATAGAGACAACCTGTTGTAGACCTTGAACACACTGATGAGATAGAAGAAAAGAAAGTGCATGGTACTTCCTTCTAAAATTGTCAATCTCCTCCTTGTTGAAATCAAAATGAAACCTGCTCAATGCTTGATACAGGTAAGCCGACGAGCCTTTGAGAAGAGAGAGTTTGAAAGCTTCATAGGTGTCAATATATCTCTCTTTGTGATAGAGATAATGTCTAGGAAAGAGGCCACCAATAAAACCTTCACCATGAGTAAGATCATAGCCTTGGACACTCTACAACAAAGCCCCATCTAATTATTTTAATTTAATTATTATTTAATTATTATTTGTATTTATTTATGTTGAAAAGAAATAATTATGTTCAAGAGAAATAATTTTCACAATTTTTCAACAATTTTTAAAATTAAATATTTAACATGTTCACTTTAAAAAGATTAAACTAAATTTGAAGAACATAAAATTATAATTTTTAATTGATTCAAGAACAGCTTATTCATAACTAATTAACAAAATGAGTTCTCACGTGATTAGCTTGCTCCTACAATAAACCCCTTTTGGGAATGATTACTATTTAGAACAAGCTAACCGTCTAGAAGTGAATTTTGCCCTAATGTGGAAAGTGGGCGCCATTCCCCACCACTTCATTCTTTCGTTCTTTCTTTCTTCATCTGTCCCTTTATTTCATTGGATGGAAACCCCCTCATTCGGTAACTAGGCTAGAATTTTGTTCAGATCCTTAGGAATGGTCTGATTAGAGATTTCCCTAACTTTCAGGTGGGAATCACTTCACTGCCTTCTGAATCTTAAGATAGTAAGAATCACCTTACTTATGGGTAGACTTAGATCTTTGATGATGGCCTTGAATCCCCTGGTATTGCTGACAGCTTTCCTTAGCATACGTTATATAGAAAAGCATCCTAATCATGATTCAGCATTGCTCCTCATCCAGCTCTTCTCGAGTTTGTTTTGCATGCATACCCCATTAGCATTAAGAAAATGGTCTGCGACAATAAGTTCAATTTGAACAATGACATTTGTCTAGGCCTAATTTATTGGACTATAGTTCAAATTGATTTAGGATTCCATGGAGATTTCAATCTTTTGTGTTTAAAAAATACTAATATTTTAAATAGAACTGTTACAAAAACAAATTCACTGATTTAGATAAATGGAAGAAAGAGAGCAGAAATACCATAAACATCAGAGACTAAGATGATAGCAGTGTGGGCATGGGGAGATCCGGAAACATAAACTTTCAGGTCTGCCAAGGTCTCTACGTGCCCACTCAAGTCTGTCACTGGCACATCCAATACGGGAGGATTCTCACAGCACTGAGCTCCTGCCATTTCCCTAAACAACGTCACCGTATATGCCACTACAACAAAGCCTATAACCTTTTTTCCCCGCTCATTTTAAGGGGGTATTTTAAAGCGGGTGGTTCTTATCTTAAATTTAGAAGCTTAATTCCTATTTTAGGAGGTGTGAAATTTGGGGTGACAGCATATCAGATGAGAAATGGAGGCAAGTGGAAAGAATTTAAAAACATCTAATTGTTAGCAAGTCTTAAACTCAAAACTACAATACCTTATGAGATTTTATTGGCGGAGACATGTAGCTTCCCTTTGGAAGCTTCAAAGATGATTTTGTTACTAAGTTACCTAGAGAAGGTCCAAAATATGGAGAACCATCGCTGGCCCAAGTTGATTGTAGAAAAAGAGTTGGATAGAAGAAAGAATGCATGGATGAAACAAAACAAAAATTGGATGGAAAAGTGGGGTGTGAATATGCATGATTGTCCTACAAATGAAGAAATAAAAAAATATGTGAAGCAAAAATTCAAAAATACTATATGGACAAAACAATTAGGGTGAAAGAAAGATTACTATATCAAAGAATTTAATCCCAAGGGGGACCATTAAGAAAAGGCCTATATAAGAGCGAAAATTAAATGGAGAGCAAAGATGTTGATAGCCCAACTTCGTACTAGCTCACATCGTCTTAGATGTGAAACAGGCAGATGGATGGTTCCTAAAGAAGAGTGGGAAAAAATAATATGGCGATTTTGCGACATGGGATTGGTGGAGACAAAATGGCACTTTGTTATGAAGTGTTCAACGTATAAAAATATTCGGGTTAGTTATGAGGACACCTTACAAGTTGATAACTTAAATACCTTGTTTGAGGAGGAAAGGCTGGTCAAATTGGCAAATTACATCATCAAAATCCACTATCGTAAAGTTGACCTCGAGCGAAGATCTCAAACTATTTAGAATCTTTTCTCTTTGTTGGTGGTCTTGTGTTGTTCCTAGGTCCCTTAGGTTTATGTGGCCTTGTGGATGCTATTAAAATATTTCATTTCATTTCATTTCAATATTTGTATTCCCTAATAAATTGTTGCCATACTTTTTTATGATTAAAAATAGGAGTTTAAATAATATTTATAATTATAATATCATCACTTATCTTTTGAATTAGTTTTAAATTTTATATTATAATTTTTTAATTTATAATTTATAATTTATATTTTTTATTTTATATAATATATTTCTTATATGTTAATAAATTTATTATGTATATTTAATATTTATATGATATTATATTATATATATTAAATTTATATTATTCAATTATGTATATTTTTATTATTTGTATATTAATTAATTTAAATGTATTTATTTATCATTTTATATAATATATTTGTTATATATATTTAATATTTATATGGATTATAATATTAAAATATTGAATATATATTATTCAATTTATTATATAACTATATTTTTTATAATTTATATATTAAATTAATTAATAATTAAGTTGATGATGGTATAGTGTGATGGTTAAATCATGGCATTGTGTTTTTGTCACTAACATTCAAACCTCCAATTTCAAAAAAAAAATAGTTAATAACTAGCACTTGCACCTAAAGAGGTTCAAGGATTACAACAATAGAAAACTATATGTATGTTAATATGTTAGAGAGTACATGTTTGTGCATGGGTGTGTATGGATGCCATGTACTACAAATTTTAGTTATATGTGGTTGGATTAAACAATTAATCATAAGTATTAAATAATGGAATGAAATAAACTTAGACAAATCTAGATTTTTTCCTTAAAGATTTTAAGTATTATTTGTTAGTGTGAAATGAGTACTTTATCTAACTAGTTCATTCTTAGCTAGTTCTCCACTAAAGTCCTCTTCACACTAGCTTAACTTTACATAGGGATAAGGTGGTTGAGCCTTTAATGACATGAGTTGTCACATCTCATAGGATGTCAACACTTGTCATAATCTAGTTGCATCTATTGGTCTATATAACCAAGGCATTTCTTTTGTAATTCTCAATTCTTAAGCTGAATATAGCTTTGCATTCTTGAAAGGAATACAGTTTATCCCTCCTCATATTTTCTGGTTTTGGTAGAATTTTTTTCATAGCACTAAGTATGCACTTCTCTTGCATCCTTAAATGATCTGAAGAATCAGAAAAATGCAAAGAAAATATCAATTTTTGGGGGGTTCATACATTGACTTGTCAGTTACAGGTCTTTTAAAACTTCCCGAAGAGATTTATTTCGCTTGAAATAGACACTGGAGGCCAAATCTGCAATAATTTGAAGCGGGAAGTTCATTGTCATATCCAGCAAGGAGCCATCATTTCGAAGTATTTTGGGTCAAATCCAACCCCGCCATTGTGCTCAGAAGGCCTGAAAACCATAAAATTGACTGTCAAAACGTCAATTTTGGACAAAGTTGTTAGGTAAGGCAAATTTTTTTGTCTAGGGAGCTATTTTGTCTCCATGAACAAATCAATAATATTTCTTATTTTAAAATAAAAATATTTATTTTATGTTTTAAAATAAATATATTTATTTTTGATTTAAAATAAATATATTTATTTTGTTTTAAAATAAATATATTTTGTGTTAAAATAAAAAAATGTTTTTGCTATTGTTTTTATTTTGACAAAAAAAAAATTTAAAAAAAAAAATTGATTTTTTTAAAAGAAATTTTATTTTTAAAAAAAAAAATTGATTGATTTTTTTTAAAAGAAATTTTTTTAAAAATTGATTTCTTTTTAAAAGAATTTTTTTTTTAAAATTGATTTTTTTTAAAAGAATTTTTTTTTAAAAAAATTGATTTTTTCTTAAAATTAGAAACAAAAATATATATTTTTTATTTTTATAAAAAAATTAAAACTCAGATTTTAAAAAAAAACATTTTTGAATTCTTAAAAAATTTTGAAAAAAATATATTTTTATTTTTTAAATTTTTTTGCAAACAAAAAAATTCCGCAAAAATATATATATACACACAAATTGAAAATAATAAAATAATTCCCTGCTGTTCTTCAGTCTTTACTTGTTTTTTTTTTTTATTTTTTAATCTTTAAAAATATTGTATTTTGAAGTCCCAGGACCGTTATAAATGACATAATCTTAATTTTTTTACTTTTTAAAAGTTTTTAATATTCATTTAAATATTAATTATTATAACTTTTTAAAAAAAAATTTCCATTTATTTAATACCATTTAATATTTTTTTAATGTTTTTTTATTAAATAAACAAAATTATTTTTTAAATGTTTTTTAATTAAACACATAAAAATCTCAAAAATCATCAAATTTGAAAAAGGATGAATAACAACTAAACTGGCTGAGTGTTAATTTAACTGAGGTCTACCATTTGTGGGGATGGTATAAACTAGCTACGGGACATCTATACTCTTTGGTGGACCGCTAACTCTAGCAATTCAGCTATTTTGCTGAAAGTTTTTCATGTTCCCCTCCATTGATGCATTGTTTTTTCAAGGTCAACATTGCAAGCTCATATCTCAAGTTCCAAAACTCCAAATTCAAAGAATTTTTTTATTTTATTTTGGCTAATTTTTCATGCTCTATGCATTAGTGAAGACGGTTTCAGATTTTGGTGCACTTTTTTTTCAAAAATTGTTGATTCTCAAGGAGGACTCCTCACTGTTCTCATTTTGCAAACTTCAAAGCTACATAACTTTTGCATACAACCTCAAATTGAGTTGATTCTTTTGAAAGTGCATGATTTTGTGTGCACTTCAAATTGGCAGGCTATTTATTTCACAGAAAATGTACCAAATGTATACCTCAACACATGCTCCCTTCTCTAAGGACTTGTAAAAGCCTTGAAACTAAAATTTGTAGTCAAGACCAAATATAAAGCAACTATTTTTTTCCAAGTTGTTTGGATTGAGTAAAGAAGGGGGTATCTTGTTGTCTTTGTGCTTGGACATATCTCAGATTCTTTGTATTTTATTTTTCCTTCACTATACATTTTGTTTCCATTGCTCACGCCCTACAACTACAACACATGACATCAAAATGCATGGAATGTCTTAATGTAACTAGGATATACACCTTATGTTGAGAAGAAGGTAACTGAACCCACCAATGATAAGGAAAAACTACTTTGGATGTTTGAAAATACAAAAGCTCTTGGTTGTCTAAGGATTTTAGTTTCACTTGATATCATGTTTCAGATTGAAGAATGTAAAGATTCACATGATGCATGGGATAAATTAAAAACTCTTTATGGTACAACTAATGAAGTTCGTGGTTATCAAATTGACAATGAATTAATGAGTCTTGATCCAAAGTCTTTTGATAACATCCAGGATTATGTAACAAAGGTCAATGACCTTAGAGCACAATGTAAATCATGCAGGTTAGAGAAGAAAGACATTCAACTTGTCTATAACACTCTAAAAAAACTTGGACCTGAATTTGCAGCTTTTGTTTCTAGCTTTCACACTCATAGGTTGACAATGGGATCTACATTCACTACACCTTCTTTTGCTTCATTTTCTCAAATGTTGATGCAAGAACAAGGTAAAAAAATTTCAATGGGTCTTCTTAAGCCTTCACACTCACAAGCTTTGATGGCTGGTCAACCACAGTGTCAAAAAGAATCAAGGAAACCTGACAACAAACAAAATCAGTTCAAAAAGAAGTCACAAAGAGATCAAGCACAATCATCTTCAACAACAAAATTTTACTCCAAGTCCTCCTCTTCAAAGGGGAATTTTCAAAAGTAGTGGCCAACTTGTAGCTACTGCAAGAAACCTAGTCATGAGGAAAATTCTTGTCATAAGAAGCAGATTGATGAGTTAAAGCATCTTCTTAAAGGGAACAACATTAATCTGCCTTATTTTGTTGCTCAACAATCCTCTATTCCTTCTTCCAAATTAGGTAAAGGGAAATCACATGCACTTTTTGCTATTACTGATTCTTCAAAAGAGTGGATTCTTGACTCGGGTGCATCACATCACATGGGTTCTAGTAAAGAACAGTTTTTTTTGTTGGAGCCTTGTTTTGTGCCCCACATTCTCATTGGGGATGATTATCCAGTGGAATTCATTGGGAAGGGTTCAATTGATACTGGCAATGGTACATTTGAGGATGTCCTTTGCATCCCTGATTTGTTAGCTAACCTTCTCTCCATCTACCAAATCATTCAGAATGGTAGAAAATTTGAATTCACTTCAGATTCTGTCAGCATTAGAAATCTTGAGGATAATGCACTCCTTGCAGTTGGTAAGGCCAATCATGAGTCTCACTTGTATGCTTTCTCTCATGTTGTACTTGATTCACATTCCGCTACATTGCTCACCCATTCAAATTCTGTGAGCGAACTATGGCATGAGCGGTTTGGCCATCTCAACTACCGCTATCTTTAGCAACTCAACAAACAGAATATGGTCACTAGTCTTCCTCAAATAAATTTCTCTAATGGTGTATGTTAAGTTTGTTCCTTGGGAAAACATCCTGAAGACAAGTTCGACAAAGGGAAGGCTTCGAGGGTTTCAAAAGTCCCTGAATTAGTTCATAGGTTGATCTAGGTGGACTGCCATAAAAATTGAAGTGTTCCACATGCTCCATATTTCATCACCATGTCAAAGATCTCACTGAGCTCTAAATGCATTTTAGCCAGACCATATCCGAAGTCTCAGACAAGGAAACTTAAGTGAAGGTCACCAAAGTTGAGGGTTGACCATGATGATGTGGAAAGAATGAGGTGAATGATGACGTTGGAAAAAATGATGACATGACTATTTAAAAATAAAATTTAAAAAAGTTGAATTCCCTTCATTTAAATTAAATTATTAAACCCTTTTAAGTTTTAGTAAAAGCCCATACCATGAGATTTTTAAAGATTCTTAAAGATTTTTAAGGATCTTAAAACATTTTTAGAGGAATTTAAAAGATTTTAAGGGATTTAAATGATATTTTTAAGGGGCTTAAAATATCAAAAAGATTTTCATAAAAGATATTTTAAAACTAAAATTAAAGTTAACCTCCAAACTTAAAACAAATTTAATCCCTTATGATTTTTATAGCCCAAAATTATGAGGGCCATGAATATACGGGAGATAGTTTGGTTTTATTATAGTTGTTAAAACTAATATTAAAACTAATCAACCTCTAAATGGCTTTCCTACGAGAAAAGACAAAAATAAATAAACAATAGAGAACCCAAATGGAAAAATTTGTTTTTTCAAGGGGGTAATGGTTGAGATTATTTGTAAAAATAAGGGAAATTTGTTGTAAGGGGGTTATTTTATTAAATAGGTGGTTTAACCCCATATGGGAAAATTATGTATAAAAAGGGGGGAATTTAGGACTTGGAATAACCAATTGGTGATTTTTATGAGAGAATTTTGAATTGTGGAGAGAATTTTGTATGGAGAGTCTGAGTGTCTGAATTTGTGCATTGAAGGAGTGTTACTCTGTTGCACTTGAAAGAGGAATACTTTGAAACTCTTGAAGACTCGACATTGTATTCTATTGATGCCTTGTAATCAATTTGGAGCATAATCAAGGATCGGTCACTCTTTGGAGAGGAACCTAGAGACGTAGCCATCTTGGCGAACTCCGTTATCAACTTGTGTTTTGTCTTCTCTCTTCTATCTCTCTTATATTTTTTTCATCACTTTGTTATTGCTTTGATTATTTAAGCATTTTAAATTACGTAATTACATTTTCAAGACCTTCAATTTAATCATTGTGAAAGTTATTATTCACATGCAACAGTCCTAGATCCTAACATCAAATCAAGTGGTATCAGAGCTTTGTTGTGACTGGTGCTTGCAGAGGTGAATGATAACCTAATCCAAGAGCCAACGAGGTCAAGGCATGCTTGCAGAATACAATCCTGAGATCGGTAAACGAAGAACTTTGCCAAGAATGGAAGGATCGGAAGCTGGAAAAAGTTCAGAGCTTGATGAGAAGAGTTTTCAAAAAGTTTTTCTCAAAATGAAGGCAATGGTAGAAGTTCTTTTTCAAGAAAGGAAAGAAAAGCGGGAACGGAAGAAGCGTGGAAAAGGAGATTCTTTGAAGCAAGAGAAGCATAAATATCGAAAGGACAAGGGGAAAAGACTAGGAGGTGGTGATGAGCCTCCAAAGACTCCTCCATCTTCTCCATCTTCTAATTCTTCTTCTATTGATTCTACTTCTTTTAATCCTTTCAAGGGTGCACATAAGCCTAGAATTAAATTGGATGTAAAATTTGATCTACCTAAATATTGTGGGGAATTAAATGCTGAGAAATTAGATGACTGGGTTCAATAAGTAGAAGTGTATTGTAGAGTTCAAGGTCTCTTAGATGATGCTTCTAGGATCCAGTTAGCTACTCTTTGGTGTGGAGAAACAGCTCTCACCTGGTGGGAGAGTAGAACTCAGGAAAAAATTTCACAACATGGTAGAGTCAATTTAACTTGGTCATAATTTTTTAATGCTCTTAAGAAGCAATTTTATCCCCTAGGCCATATGCAACAGTTAATGATGGAATGGAAAATGTTTAGGAAAGGGAAAGGTCAAACTGTCCAAGAGTACACCCATGACTTTAGGAAAAGGGCTATTGCATTGAATGTTCTATTGTACACCCAGGATACCTTGCTTAAGTACATAGGTGGTCTTCACTCTTATCTAAGACATTCTATTTTGGTTTTGAATGCTAGTAATCTGGATGAAGTTTGTGTACAAGCTACACACTTAGAGTCAAGAGGTAAGGGTACTTTCATTGATAATTATGATAGGAAGCCATCTAAGCCTGAAGGTAAATCTGAAGATACAGGAAAGGGGAAGAAGACAACTACCATTAAGAAGAAGGATGATAAGCTCTCATGCTCTCATTGTGATAGGCAAGGTCATGATGAAGATCACTGCTGGCAGTTGCATCCTGAATTGAAGCCGAAATGGGCTCATAAACAGAAAGGTAAGGAGTCCACAAATGTTGTTATGGATCTTGGTTCAGAGTTTGAAGATGAAACTAAGATAACAACAATGGGTTTGAAAGGTAAGGCTCCTATTTCCAGTGTTTCCTTTGATAGTTGTGCTTCTACTTCTCAAGTTAATAATGTCCCTGAAGATAAGAAAAAAATGAGCTATTTTCACATAAGGGTTGTTGCTAAGCATACTAAAATTGATGCACTCATAGATAGTGGATCTCAAGTTAACTTAATTTCTGAAGATGTTGTAAGGAACTTGGGATTGAAAACTACACAGCATAAGAAACCTTATCCACTAAGTTGGGTTTGCGAAAATAATAAATTGCAAGTAACAAGGCAGTGCATTTTGAGATTCACAATCACAAGTAAGTTTGTTGATGAGGTACAGTTTGATGTGGTTCCACTAGATATCTGTGGGATAGTGTTGGGTAGCCCTTCTTTATATGATTAGAAGGCTATTTTCTATAGGGAATTTAATCATTATCACTTGTTTAAAGATGGTATCAAGTATATTGTACATTCTCACATAATCAAGACTGATAAAGCTTTTGCAAACACAAGGCAGTTGAAAAGGGTGATTAATGCAAGTAAAGATTTGTCTCTTATGTCTGTTAATTTAGGTGGTTCTAGACATGAACTTGAGGTAATCAAGGCTAATTAGATGTTGCAAGATACACCAACAGTACAACATGAGGAAACAGTGAATGAAAGCATTGATGATCCAAGTCTGCAACTTTTGATTGGGAATTTGGAGATTCCCTTTGGTAAAAATGTTCCTGTTGTGAAAGATAGACATGTTGTTGATTCATTCTCTTTCGTATTTGTGTTATTCAACTTGATATTAGTCAGTGTTTATTGGTTAATGGTTGTAACAGTTGATGTAGATGCTTATGGAAGTGATAGAATGATGTATGTGTTCAACAATATTATTGCAGTCCTGATTGTGGTGTTGAGCTAGGTGTACAAATGGACAGGTGATACAGGACAAGTGGGGAGGCCATGCCCTCACTTAAATTCTAAATAAAAGTAACTTTTGGAGGTCCAAAAGCTCTCCAGTGGGGAGGACTAATCCAGGTGGATACTTGTCATCAAAAATTGAAGTGTTCCACATGCTCCATATTTCATCACCATGTCAAAGATCTCGTGAAGAGCTTTCTGATGCATTTTGAAGGGACCAAATCCAAGTTCATACGTGAAAGTTATGGTCAGTCAAAGTTGAGGGTTGACCATGATGATGTGGCAGGAATGATGGCGTGGCAATAATGATGACATGGAAAAAATGATGACATGACTATTTAAAATAAATTTTAAAAAACTAATTCCCTTCTATTTAAATTATTAAACCTTTTAAGTTTTAAAAGCCCATACTATGATATTTTTAAGGGGATTTTTAAAGATTTTTAAACATTCTTAAAGATTTTTAAGGATCTTAAAATATTTTTAGAGGATTTCAAGGGATTTAAATGAGATTTTTAAGGGACTTAAAATATCAAAATGATTTTCATAAAAGATATTTTAAAACTAAAATTAAAGTTAACCTCCAAACTTAAAACAAATTTAATCCCTTATGATTTTTATAGCCCGAAATTATGAGGGCCATGAATATACGGGAGACGGTTTGGTTTTATTATAGTTATTAAAACTAATATTAAAACTAATCAACCTCTAAATGGCTTTCCTACGAGAAAAGACAAAAATAAATAAACAATAGGGAACTCGAATGGAAGATTTTTTTTTTAAGGGGGTAATGGTTGAGATTATTTGTAAAAATAAGGGAAATTTGTTGTAAGGGGGTTATTTTATTAAATAGGTGGTTTAACCCCATATGGGAAAATTATGTATAAAAAGGGGAGAATTTAGGACTTGGAATAACCAAGTGGTGATTTCTATGAGAGAATTTTGAATTGTGGAGAGAATTTTGTATGGAGAGTCTGAGTGTCTGAATTTGTGCATTGAAGGAGTGTTACTCTGCTACACTTTAAAGAGGAAGACTTTGAAACTCTTGAAGACTCAACATTGTATTCTATTGATGCCTTGTAATCAGTTTGGAGCATAATCAAGGATTGGTCACTCTTTGGAGAGGGACCCAAAGACATAGCCATCTTGGCGAACTCCGTTATCAACTTGTGTTTTGTCTTCTCTCTTCTATCTCTCATATTCTATTCATCACTTTGTTATTTCTTTGATTATTTAAGCATTTTAAATTACATAATTACATTTTTAAGACCTTCAATTTAATCATTGTGAAAGTTATTATTCGCATGCAACAGTCCTAGATCTAACATCATATCAATAGTGACTTGGAGGGTCATTTTCCATCATTATCTTTCAGTAAGGCTCGTTATTTGCTCACCTTCATTGATGACTATTCTAGATACACATGGGTCTACTTTCTATGACACAAAGGAGAAGTCTTTGATAGATTTCAAGAGTTTAAGGCTTGTGTTGAGAAGCAATTTGAACACACTCTGCACTGATAATGGCAGAGAATATGTGAACCATCGATTTGAGAAATTTTGTACTCTTGAAGGGATTGATCTTCAACATACTGTTGCCTACACACTTGAACAAAATGGTGTAGCTAAGAGGAAAAATAGGTCCCTGAAAGAGATGGTTGGTTGCATAATCCACGCTCTCTCCCTTGCACCTGCATATTGGGTTGAAGCTATCAATTGTGTTGCTCACATCCGGAACAGAGTTACACATAAGGCATTAAAGGGCATCACTCCCTTTGAAGCTTGGTGTAGTAGGAAACCTGTTGTGGGGCACTTTAGAGTTTTTGGCTCCCCAACATGGGCACATATTCCTTCAGAGAAGTGGAACCTCAGAGTTGGCCTTGCATCTTTGTTGGTTACCCTGATGGTGTAAAAGGATATCAGCTAATGTATCCTACAACACATGAGCTCTTCATTGAGCATAGTGTGCATTTTGAGGAAAGCTCTTCTAGCTCATCCTCTTCTCTTCCTTCCTCCATAGTGGATTTTGAGGATTCTGATATCAAGGACTTTCCTCAAGCTTCCTCAAGAAATCAAGTTGATCATGAGATTTCATCTTCCTCTTCAGAGAGTTCAGACTCTCCTCCTCCATCCCCTACCATGCCTCGTTGGGCTCGTCAAACACTTGAGTCTGCAGGCAATCTTGTTGGGGATCCTTCAAATACAAGGAGGACTCGGTCACAACATCACGACATTCCCCATTCCTACATTTCCACAACTCAGATCCACAATCATTTCGTGAAGCTTCTGGTATTGTTGAGTGGGATTCCGCAATGGAGGAAGAGTACAACTCTTTAATGTGGAATAAAACATGGGATCTTGTCCAAATTCCTAAGGGAAGAAAACTGGTTTGGTGTAAGTGGATCTATGGAACCAAATTTGTAGTGAATGGCTCGGTTGACAAGTATAAAGCATGACTTGTGTCTAAAGGTTTCTCTCAAGTACCAGGTATTGACTACACTGAGATCTTTTCCCTTGTTGCCAAAATGAACTCCATTCACTTGCTACTTGCTATTTTTGCAGCTCATGGTTAGGTTGTACATCAAATGGATGTGAAGAGTGCATTTCTTCATGGAGATCTACATGAATAAATTTACATGGAGCAACCAAAAGGATTCATTCAAGATTATTCATTGGTTTGTAACCTAAGGAAGTCTCTTTATGGCCTCAAACAAGCTCCATGAGCTTGGTATGCCAAAATGGACTCCTTTCTTCTCTCCATTAGGTTCTCTAGATGCCACTAAGATCTGAATGTCTACATCTTGCGGCAGGAGGATGCTCTTCTCTTCTTGGCTCTCTATGTTGATGGTTTGATTGTCACTAGGAGCACTTCATCCATTATCTTAACTATCAAGACTACTTTGCATGATAGATTTTCCATGACTAACTTGGGACTCTTACACTACTTTCTCGAGATCGAGATCACTCAGACCTCTTTTGGGATCTCTCTTTCACAACCCAAGTATGCTCTTGATCTTTTGTCACGTTTTCATATAGTTGATTGTAAGCCTACACCAACTCCCTTTCTATTTGGGGTTAAGCTTGAGGCCAAATGTTCCACACCACTAGTTGATGCTACTTTGTATCGTCAACTTATTGGTAGCCTCATCTACTTGACTAATACTTGCCCCTACATTTCCTTTTTAGTTGGCATTGTTTCGTGCTTCATGGCGGAACCACATGAGCTTCATTGGAAAGCTACCAAACGCATCTTGCACTACATCCAGGGAACTCATCGATATGGGATTCACTATGCAGCAGGCAAAAGTTCAGACTTACTGGGATACATAGATTCTAATTGGGCTAGTGATGTTGATGATCGCAAGCTCACATCTAGCTACAGTTTTCACTATGGTTCTAGCCCCATTTGTTGGTAGAGCAAGAAGCAGCATGCCATTGCTCTTTCTTCAACTAAGGCTGAGTATCGGGGAGCTATCAATGCTTCCACTGAGACTATTTGGCTTCAGAATATCCTCATTGAACTTGGTATCACCTTTCAGATGCCATTAGTCATCTATTGTGACAATTAGAGCACCATTCCAAATCTCGAAGAACCTGATCCATCATCAACAAACCAAACATATTGAGATCCATATGCATTTTCTTCGGGAGTTGATTTAGGAGTAAGTCATTGATTTGCGATACTGTCCTACAGCAAATCAAGTTGCAGATATATTCACCAAACCCTTCACTGAGAGCAAGTATGTTCATCTTCGGTCTCTCTTGGGGGTGCGACACATCTCTTATGGGGGGGTCACTTAGACCTTCTTCATTCACCCTCTCAAGGGTAGGAGTTTTTTCCCTATGGGATTTCTCCTTCTTTATCATTGAGAGGTTATTATGTACATGGGTACCTCATTAGGCCTAGTAGTCGGGACCCACATTTGCATCTATGTATTGTATACTTCTCCCTAAGTTGCACTTAAGGGGGGGTGTTAGTGTGAAAGCGGTACCTTATCTAACTAGTTCATTCTTAGCTAGTTCTCCACTAAAATCCTCTTCACACTAGCTTAACTTTACATATGGATAAGGTCATTGAGCCTTTAATGACATGAGTTGTCACACCTCATAGGATGCCAACACTTGTCATAATCTGGTTGCATCTAATTGGAAAATCAATATTTATCTAGATTTTACATGATAAGTGAGATTTTAGATGCTTTCACCTGATATTTTGGAGGTTTTTACCATTAAATGCAATTGGTTTACCGTTAAATGGCAGCTAAAACTTGTTTTTCGACGACTCAACAGTGGTTTGCAGGAATGAGACTTGTTTCAGGCTCAAATCTCACAGACATGTAGTGTGATATTTGAGCCTGAAACAAGTCTCATGCCTACAACCCACTATTGAGTCATCGATGATGGAACCTTAATTTTCTTGTTCCATTTTCAAACCCTTGTCACATTTAGGAGGGTTTAGGATTCATTTTTCTTAAGTGCTTGAATGTTCTATTTTGTTGTTGACTCCCTACTGCCTGTTGCTGGCCAGTTTTAAAATTTCCATCCTTTTGTGTTATTATGGCTTTGGATTCCTTTAGTCCTTTATTTCGTATCACCCTAGAGAGTACCCTCCATTAAAACAACTTACGAGCATGTGCCTAAAGGTTTTCACTTAAGTTCAGTCAGCCTTCTATCTTTATCGCTCATCACTGATCACTTTTGAGGTGTATGTTCTAAATTAGCGATGAGCGATCAGGTAATATCCCTTTGGTATCGCTCATCGTGAATAACTACTAGAACTCCTAATTTAAATGTGCAATGAGCGAGGTTCTTAGTATTGTTAATGGGTCGCTCATCGCTAATGGTTTTTGACCACTCAATATTGTAATAGCGATGAGCGATGCCCTCCAGCCTTATGATCTTATTTTCATCACCTATCACGGATATGTTATAAAATGGTTTTACAAATTAGTGATGAGCGACAGAATGAATTTCCATTGCATTGCTTCTTGCTAATTTGTTTTGAGCGCTAAGTTCTTGATTAGCGATACGCGATGCGTAATGACATCATGAATATCTCTCATTGCCAATTGTTTCCAAATCTTATAAGGAGGATTAGCGATGAGTGATGGCTAGATATTTTATCATTCATCACTAATCCATTTCAAATCCTTAGTTTTGATTAGCGATGAGTGATGAAGTTCCTCATTTTAAAAGGTTTCTTTCACTAATCTGGGTAAATCTTATTTGCGATACCTTTTGTGCCATTGATTTTTCATGTAGGTGTATGTGTCGAAATAAGATGATTTCATTGTATCTCCTATCACTGATAGGAGCCAAGGTGCAAAGTTGGATTAACGAGGAGCGATGGTAATGAATGTTGATCAGAGGATGGGCCATAGATCCAAGGGCTGAGATTTCATCGCACAAAACACTTGCATCGTTGATGAAGCTAAGCAAGAATGAAGTAAATCAGTGACAAATGACCACTACTACATGCAAAGACAACATGGCGGAATCCTGAGGACTTCGTATAAAGAAAAGAGGAAGGTGGCGAGATGCATTAATAACCATGATGTTGTTTTAAAGTTGAAAGATCAACGATCATGGTTTAAACCTAAACGGCTAATTGTCAGTTCGCTCGTGCGAGCTTACTATCAAGTATTAATGGTGGCATGCCTCTCTCTTGGCCATAACAAAAAGTAGATATTTGGTTGATCGTGCGTTTGAATTCATTGGCCATTGGAAAGGATACCAGAAGCTAAAGAAATTGTGGGGCAAGCTTCAGAGATTACAAGTAACCAGAATGGAATAATTTTCACCCGAGTAAGCATAACTAATACTTCTTTCTAATTGAAGTAGTGAGGTGAATGTCTTGAAGAATTGATAGGAAATTGGGGGAATTGTTTATTTTTTCACTACTGGTAATTTCAGCTTGGTGATTTAGCACTGTATAAATTTTAAGGAAGAGTGTCTTGTTCATTAAGTGTTTTGTCCTATCATAATTGTGAAGGGTTTCATTTGGTCGTAAGAAGTTGTAAACCCTAGTTCCACTTGCATGAAAAAAATGAGTGATCCAGAGCCTAGTGAATCTAGTGTTAGAACAGAAAGGAGACCAAAACAGAAGAGGGTTAAAAGTCTTAAAACTCGGGATGCTTCAACTAAAGTAATGTCTAAGTTGGTGATAGTATCCAACCCTTCACCTAGTACTCCTGCAACATCCACTAGGTCTAGAAGTGCGAAGAAAGAAACATAAAAATTTATACAAGAGGCCTTTGAAGGTGTCAAAGAAGGAGGGTCATGAATTGGTAAAAGGCCCATAGGTCAAGTTGTCGTGACCACTAGGTTGATTGATAATGCTGGCGAAATTGGTGAAAAATGCCAACCCTAGAGTGGATGGCAATTGTTCCGATATGCCATCAATAGGAAAAATTCTAGCAGGACCGCATGTTTTTTTATGGGGGTTGAACCTTGGAAATTTGGTGGTCCCAAATGTGTTTGTAGAAGTGGATTTAATGATGGAACTGGCAAGGCACTGTAACCCTACTGACAGGACAATCATAAGTGAAAATGGTGATCTAATTCTAGAGTAACGAAGGATAAGATGATAGATGTATTTGGGTTAAACCCCAATTATACTCCAAAGTTTAGACATGCTAAATTGTATGTTGAATATCAGAGGAGAAAATTTGCATATAAAGAAGCATTGCTTGTGCGACATAGAAGGAGCAGGGAGAGATTCACTGCTAAGGATGTTGAGCCTTTTGAGTGTGAGGAGTTTGAAGATTATTTCAAAAACACTTATTATTGCTTAAATCAAGTACTGGCTCGGGAATTTGAGGTTAGGATAGCTCCTGATTTATTGGTGATGGTGGTGGATATACAAAATCACAATCAAAACACTAGTTTTGATTATGCTAACTTTATCGTTGAATGGATGCATGAGGATTTTCTCAATTTGAAAAAGGAGGTGCTCCCTTTGTGTTTTCCCCATTACTCTTTGTTGATGCATATGCTCTTATGGGAGGGTGATTATGAATGGAAAAGGAAACTAAATCTGAAGCTTAGGGATAGTGAGAATAATTTCTTATTTGTGCAAATGTGGACATATATATGGGATCAAGATTGCTCCAATTACAATTACATCTTGTTTGCTAATGTTGTAAGATGTGGCATCTTGGAGTCATTGGGTGTGGCACCTATGTTCAGACTCTCTCCAGAGATCATAAATCTTATGCGTCCAAAGGATGTACCAGGTTACAAGGCCACGCATAATTGGGTAGATTGGTTTCTACATTCTGAATATACTTTGATCAGGGCCTATGGAGCTAAGGTGGCACCTCATTGTCTACCCTTGTATGTTTTAGATAGATTGGATTTCATGGATTATGAAATGTTTAGAGAAGGCATAAAAGGCACTGTAATACATCTCCAATATACTTTTTCTTACTTCAAAG
>VDFB02388502.1:0-24077 GCA_007258455.2 Sequoia sempervirens | reverse complement strand
CATATCATTTCATATCCATTTATCACTTCATATCATTTAACATTTTCATTTCATCTGATATTCCATTATAATTTCACATTCCATTCTATACCGTTTCATTTTATCATTTTATCCATTCACTCATACCATGTTTCATCATATCATAATCCGAAGCACAACATTCATCTGCACTACAAAATCTAAAAATACATATCATAGACAATTCATCTGCATGACATCATTAGTTCACATCATTAGTTCATAATCATAATTAAACCTCATAATCAAACCATCCTGCATACCATGTTAGTCATCAAATCATTTACATGCATAACAAAATCCATCACATATAGACATCAATGCATATCATATCATCACATCAAAAAATGAACATCACATCATCATCAGAATAATCATCGCCGCTGCATATCATCACTCATCAAAAAAATAAAATGATACAAATGTTCAAATGTCCAATGAAACTACAATGTCCAATACATCAAATATGATCAGACATGGCATATACATGCTCCGAAAATAATATCATAGAATCCAACTAGTGGATGCTCCTGATGGTGCCGGTCCGGAGGGAGGTGGTCTGCCACTAGTGCCTGCATCTGGGTCCTGTCGTGGCCCTGTCACTCCTCTGCTCTGAGTATGTGTCTGAGATCTGCTCCGGGTCCTGCTGTGGGATCGTGGATATGACTCTCTGCGCTCTGGAGGGCATAGCTCCTCGTACCTGACCCTGTAGTACTCAGCCTCCCTGGCCATCTCCATACCCTCTCCAATGGCCTCTCGTAGTGATGCACTCTCTACAGTGCCCATCAGTCTCTGAGCCACGCCCTCAACCTCTACGGCACGTCGCCTGAATGCATCCCTCTCAGCAATCACCTGAGCTAACTGTGGGTCTGGGGCAGGTGCCTGTTCCTGTACCTGTACCTATGCATGTGCCTGTGCCTGGGCAAGCTGTGCCTGTAGCTGCACAATAAAAGTTTGTGCCTGTGACAACTGACTCTGTAGCTGACCCTGCTGCCCCTGCAATGTCTGCACCTGAGCCTGAAGAGTGGCTATATGTCCCTTCTGCGAGGAGGATGTCATCTGAATCACTGTTTGTCTCCCTATCCCTATCCTCGGTCGCCGCATGATCTGCACACCCCTCAGGATATCCCACCCTGACCTACCCAGTGCCTGTCCTCCCATCCTGCCATCATCCCCATCATCATCATCATATGAGCTCTCCTCCTCTCCACTCTCCACCTCCTCTCCTCCAACTGCCCCCTGCCGGCCACATCCTCCTGTCCACCTACTACGGGTAGTGGTACTCTCAAAATCGGAGCTGGCTCATCAGGACTGGTAAATCGTGGAAACGGATGCGTGTGAAAATAGGCAGCATACTCATCGGACATCCCAGCATCCACTATGTCTCGTCTGTCAACCCATGCCTCAGGTGCTAAGGCCATGTACTCCATATAGGCAGCCTGATACACAATACATGGCCCCCATCCGGCCTCATCCCTGCTCCGCGCGTAATGTGCAATCCCCTGCGGCATCCCCTGTGTGAATCTGAACTGCCTCAGCACTCGCAATGCCAGAAATCTCTCTAAAATGAAGGGCGTCCTCCCTATCAGAAACTGCAGAATACAAACATAGGGCATCTCGGTGTCATCAGTAGCCCATGGCTCACAGTCCAAATACGGTCGCCATATGACTGTATCTATGTCATCCAGAAGTCGTTTCTAATAATCTACCTTGCCTAGCTTGGGCTGGGTAAGGAACTCAGAATACATGTAGATATATGGCCTGCCTCGTGCCCTCACTCTAGGGCATGCCGGCCTCGTCACAGCAAAATGCTCCCAGGCCCAGATCTGTAGCACGGTAACCCCACAGGACAAACTGGAGGATCCTCTGTAAACTACCTGGTGCAAATCATGATAGAGGTGAGCTAACATGCAGCTCCCCCACGCATACCTCCTCGGTTGTAGTATCATCTGTTTGAGAATCCGGCCCCAGCCTACTAACAATCCCTTTGCTCGGTGATCCGGACAAAGGAGACCTCCGATGAAAGCACCCAAAACTGCTGGCAAGGCTGGATATCCGTGAAAGTCTGCCCAGGGTACCCAGTACCCGGCTATCTGCGCGTCTCTGTATACTCTCCTCAGAGCATCCGTACCTCCAATCTCCTTGTGATCGTAATACACAAGGGCTCCAACAACCGGAATACCTAGGATCCTGTATACATCCTCAGGAGTCACTGTCACCTCATCGGTCGGCATGTGAAAGGTGTTGTGCTCCGAGTGCCATCTCTCTGCTAGTGCTGTCAACAATCCTCTGTTGACCCTAATCGGCGGCATCGCCAACAAGGGTCTCAAGCCGCACGCATCAATCACTGCTCTGTCAGCAGGAGTCAACTCGGGGATCCTATCCCAACCTGCTGAATGTCACTCCCTAATCTGGAGGTTTTTGAAAACCTCCTATTTTTCATCACAAAAATCATCCATCAGAATCATATCACATATTCACACAAAATCAAATCAGACCTATATCAGTGAACTATGTCAGACCCATATCAATGACTCATATCAATGCATCAAATTAGCGACTCATATCACACAATCAGTCCTATCAATCAAATCACATCAACTCTATCAAGCTGAATATCCTATCTATCCTACTATTAATTACTATTTGTTTTCTATCGCAGGAAGCAAATTCATCAGACGTCATATCAGTTTCATTTATTCCTTGTTTTCTATCCTAGGCAATAAGGTTATCAATCAATCATTCGATTTTCCTATCATTTTTTTTGGCATGACAATTTACCTATCTATTGACTAAGGAAGCAAGACAAAATCATTATTTTCATTGGAACATTCATTTTGACTATTTACTGGGTGCGCCATTCTTTTTACGGAATGCGCGCTTCCCCATATGCGCCGTAGTTTTCACTTTATGCACTAAAACAGGCACCCAATGCGCGCTTTCCTGTATGCGCCGCTTCATTCACCATATGCGCCACTGTTTTCGCTGTATGCGCGCTTTCCTATATGCGCGTTTGTTTTCCCTATATGCGC
Organism: Sequoia sempervirens; assembly: GCA_007258455.2. Classification (NCBI taxonomy): domain Eukaryota; kingdom Viridiplantae; phylum Streptophyta; class Pinopsida; order Cupressales; family Cupressaceae; genus Sequoia; species Sequoia sempervirens. The sequence goes on along the minus strand of VDFB02388502.1, from coordinate 21,027 downwards.
TCTATCCCTAAATTTTTGAATCTTCCCTATATGCGCGCTAGTTTCTACGGGATGCGCTAAACTGGTTTTCCTACGACATTCAAACATCTATACCCTATGCACATTTGTTTCTACTATATGCGCCCCTGTTTTTTTCGAAAGCGCCTAAAGATTGCTATATGCGCGCAAACGTAAAATCTTAAACCAGAAACCGCGGAAAACATGAAAAATTACGATTCAAACAGAAAAATTTGAAAGCATAAGAGGATCGATCGACTCACCGGTGGTCCATAAGCAGCTGGCCTCTGATATCTACGTGATCTCTCGAATCGGTGGCGATGATACGGAATCTCCATGTCGCAATGTCGCTTTCAGAACTACAGTTTCACCACAGTCAAAAGTGCAAATGACTTGTCTTTTTCAACCTTTTTACCTTTTAAAAGGTCAACCAAGGGTAAAATGGGACTTTCTTTTCAAAATGGGCATTTATTTTTCTGTCGCGAGCTAAACCACTTTCCCTCTCATCCGTGATTTACCTCTCGAGGGGGCATCATCAGCAGCAACATCGAAAAGCATATCTGGGGCAAAAATCTTATTTTCTTTGAAGCAATGTGTTTTACACATCACTTCAAAGAGGGGCAAAATGTATACGTCTAAAAATGGTCATGATTAAGCTTGTTAATTAATTAAATATGATTTATTTAATTAATTCCCCTAAAGTCATCTACATATAAATAAATTTAATTATTTATTTATATCGTTCATTTTTCTAATTCTTCTAGCTTTAATTAAATTAATTATTAACATTTCCACCCTCCACTTGATTAAATTAAATAAATTTAATTTATTTACATTTAATTATCATCCTATTCTAAAGTTTAAATATTTTAAATATTTAAATAATAGAATACCTTCTTCATCTCATCTTTTACCTTTCGCTTGATTAAATTAAATAAATTTTTATAATTTATTTACATTTAATTATCATTCTATTCTAAAGTTCAAATATTTTGAATATTTGAATAATGGAATATTCTTCGTACTCAAATTAAATATTAAATATTTTAATTTAATATTTTCCACCTCACCCTATTTCCATTTTAAAACATAATTAAATAATTTAATTTATTTAATTTCTAACTTATGCTAACTCGCCCTTCCAAATTTGCATCTCATCCTTTGGAATGGAAGTTTCCCTTCGAAACTCAATGACGAAATTTGAAGAAATGGGAAACCTTCCATCCTCCTCTTCCACTTTCGAAGATCTCCCGCCGTCCGTTCGAAACAAGCTTAATCCAGACCGTCGATCGATTCAGCCAATCAAACTCGTTCGAAAACTCTATAAAAGCCCGTGCAAATCCAAGCCTTGGTTAATCATCCCACATACATTCTGCATAATCGTTCATGTTCGCACACTTCGTATACTCATTTACATAGCCATAGTTTCACCAGCATTTGCATGCATATTAGTTTTAATATCACAGCAATGTCTTTCATTTTAGCATAACCTCTTGCATTTTGCATATTATGCATTCTTGTTTTTATCTCGTTCTTCATGCTGTCATTTTGTTGAAGCTCTATCTGCTGATCTGAGAGCCATTCAAAGCAACAAAACGGTGAAGTTAGAGGAGGATAAGACGGTTTCGAGAAGCTGCGATTACGGTTTGCGTTATTCTGTCTTTCTTTTACAGCTTTTTCGATTTAATGTCTTATTAACATGTGTTGAATTTTACTTCTAATTAATCCAATATTTCCCTCATACACACATCCACAATCAAATCATTACTTGATGTCTCTCCTATGCTCTTCCATCACATTTCCTCACTGATCATAACACCAACAATATCATTAAACTTTAAAGTGCTTGAACCAAAGACAAAATTACTCACATCTATGAGCAAGCCATTCCAGCTTTTTGGCAACAAGCACAAAATAAAAATATCCCTAACCTCATCATCAAATTTTACTCCAATAGAACTTAACTAATTGGTGATTGTGTTAAACTCATTTAAATGATTAGAAACATACCAAAATTCTCATATCTTCATATTAAATAAATTCTTCATAAGAAATACCTTGTTGGAAGCTAATGGTTTTTTATACAGTTTATCCAACACCTTCATCGGATCCTCTATTGTCATTTCTTTTGACATGTTGAACGCCACCAATGTTTGTAGGCATAGTCATATTGTTCCTAGTTCCTTTTGTCAAGAATATCTTATTCTTCATCTTTCATATTCATTAACTTCTTTACTTTTAACCCAATGGTAAGAAAATATCTTTCTGATATGGATAATCCTCCCTTTGCATCTTCCATAGTAGGTATTTTTGACCATTAAAATTCTTGACCCTAAACTTTCCTTTCATCATCGCTCTCACTCATGAACCCTCATTTTCTATGTGTTTATCAGCCAAATGACCCTTCTACTCTAATACTATTTTTTAGGAATAGGATTATAGAGAAATAAAACAATAAAAATGAATGTGTAAATGATCACAAACATAGAGACACAAATATACATGGTTCACCTAATATAGGCTACATTCACAAAGAAACAACTCGTCCATCTTATTTCATCTTGAAAAATGAATGGTATAGCCTACAACACACTATTGCAATTTTCTCTCCGCTCTCATAATCTCCTCTCGCAATAAATAGTTGTAATACAATTCCCTCATAAGAGAGGGTTGCCTTCTAGGGTAAAAAAGGATGTCAACATAACCTCTACTATCACATTTGTGACCTAATGATGAATGGTTCATATTTACTATGAAATTATAATATTTTGAAAGGCAATTTAATTAAAAAAAAAAACAAATTGAGGGCACTTCTCCAAACCCCTTCCAAGGGGCTCCAAAATCCTTTGCTTCCACCCATAGACCCCTTATTGACATGATTTGAGGGGAAAACCGCCCCCACACACCCCCATTGAGAACTAAAATCCAAACATGACTGATCAATATCCATTACCAACACAATGGTCCACACATGATTGGAATCAAACATAAACACATTGCAAAATACTACCAATGACATCAACGCCCTCTACCAATTTTTCTTCTAGTGGCCAACCTTAACTAAAAATTTAAAGAGGTAGATAGATCACTTTGAACAACAAATTCTCCAAGTATCCATCACATATAATTCTATGCAAAATATGGATGGAATGGTAAGAGAACATATGGAAGCATTACACACTCAACTCCAATAATTTTAGGATCAAAGAGAAGAAATAAAAGGTCAAATCAAATAATTGAGAGAGGTAGTTAATCTATATTTTTGAATTTTTTATTTTTTGGTTTTACAAACTAAGTTATGAATCACAATATAAATATAAAAATAAAAATCCTAAGGAAAAAAGGATAAGTTTCCACTTTTGTCTTAACATAGAGAGGGTTAATTAACAAACACACAATGCACATAAAAATCCTAAAATTATTCACATGTGTCAATCCCTTTGGGCACACAAATATAATAGATATCAAGTGATGGATAGCTAATAAATGTGAGTTCATATACCACTTATGCACCCATTACCTAGGATGCAAAATGCTTATCCAAATTCTATCTCCCCACTTTGAAATTACATAGTGAGTAACTTCTTAAGCCTAACTGGTATCCAATGCACCACAAGGAAGGATGGATAAAGGTCTTAAACTAGGACATATATTCTTCTAAGGGTATCCTCAATATACCACAAGGGTATGTGAAGCTTAATCCATGAAAATAAAAGTCAAAAGATTTCAAACAACTAGCAGAAGAGGGAAATCCACCCTTCTTCACTTCCCCAAGTTATAAGTTATTGTGGGTTTAACCCGAATAACAAAATTCTAACGTCCAAAAGGAATCTATTTCAATTGACCCCCCCTCCCCATTATTTATAATTCACTAGAACATTGGAGTTGAATTCATCCCCTTGGTGATGAAATCCATGTAAAGTCTCCTAAAAATAAATTTGGGAAGAAATTTGGTGTTTTTTATTCTCAAAATCACACAAGCATGCAAGAGAAGATCATATGCACCCCACTTATTTAGGATTAAAATATAGTGGTAAATGGATTAAACTAAATTAAATTGTGAAAGTGAATTTTAATCCCAAAAAATGATTGTCAAACATGCAAAAAAGAAGACAAGGCAAACAAAAAATGAAAAAGGTCTATAAATAAGTCTTCTTCAAATCATCTTGCAAAATCACAAATTAGTAGTTTTAAAATTTTGATAAAATATTTTTCAACCAACATTCTATAATAAAAATATATTTTTTCAAAAAGTATTCTTGAACCAACATTTTGTAATAAAAACATTAGTATTTTTTAAAGATCAAACTCAGGGACACACGATTTGCTACAAGGACAATGTGTTAGAGATAAAATTAAAATACTTATAAAATATTAGAAAAACAAATATCACATTGAAAAATAAATTCCACTATGTTATTCTTCATAATTTTTTATGCAATTTAAAAAAAAATCATTAAATTTCACTTTCATATGTAAAAGTTATGAGTATTTAAAGATTGAGAATAAAGGGTGATTTTGACTAATTATTACTATTTTTGGTGTACAATCTAAAAAATATTACCTAATCCACTATGTAGATCTCCAATCTATCTTTCCAATTCCTATCAAAAATCAAAAATCTATTCACGAGCAAAAAGTTATACTATTTTGAAGCAACATTGTTGAAGGACTAAAAAGAGGGTTAGGGGTATTAGCCAAGAAATTAAGCATCTTTGAATGAAACATTTAACCAAAAAGCAAAATAAATTAATTTTTAATAGAATTTAAGATGTTTAACAATTAAATTATAGCCTAAAAAGTGTAAATCTATATAAATATACAAATTAACAAAGAAAGACCTTGAAAAAAAATTATTAAAAAATATTTTCTTACAACAAAAATATATCTATTATATATGATTTTTTTTATGTTTTGGGCCTTCCAAACTCAATCGTGGGGTCCATTTTGTAGCAGCAAGCTCTATAAAATTTCACTTTTAAATGTCTCCAAAAAGAGTAAATCAAGTAAGACAAACCACCAAAAATCATATAATCACCAAGATTAAATAAAGGACAATTGTGTTTCATGTCAAGTTCACCAAAATGTATGTGTATACACTCAAAATTGTCTGAGAATTAATTAAATATTGATTATTTAATTAATAAATTTTTATTCCTCTACTATATAAATAAATCAAATTTATTTATATAGTTTCGTTCCTCTTAATTCTTCTACTCCAAATCACATCTTTCATGATTTAATTAAAATGAGCAAGTCTAAATAATTTGTTTCATTTTAATTAACTTCCCTCTCACTTAATTCAAATTTTTAAATTTGAATTCCATCACATTTCTACATACTTTTCTAACCACCTTCCACCTCACCCTCCAACTCACCGTGTGTCACATGAAAATAATTATCTTTATTTTCTAAATTGGATATTTACTCTCAAACAAATTTAACAACCTCCAAGACACATGGCTTCATCCTCCAAATGATTCCCTCTTGCACTTGGCAAAATGGTTTTATTAAAAGGAACATTTACCTTGTTTTCTCCATCCTCTTCATTCTTCTCCGTTGGATTCTCCAAATTAAATCTTGATCACTCATGGCTTCCAACTCACCCAATGCCCTGGAAAATTCTATAAATTGGGCCCAATTTACAACTTTTTTATAAGGAGAAATTGCATAATCTTACTTTGTAGAATTTTACTTGAGTGTTTAGAGCTTCATTTGCATTTTAGCTTAGCATTTAGGATTAGTTATCAATTTTGATTTCGATCATGGCTCCTTTAGGCATTTCATAGTTTAATTCAGCATGTAGAATCAATTCTAAATCTCATTAGCATTAGCATAGATTGCATTGTCTTCCACTTCATATCAATTTGTGCATATTTTCTCATTTCACCATGTTTAGTTATCATTTCATGCAGCTGAATCTTTTAATCATATAGATGTAGGTTTATAATCTGCATTGTAAATGGATAGGCTACTCGTTTCTTAGATGACATCTCAAGGATTTGAGCAGAATAAAATATGAGAGCACAAATGGCCAGAACATTTAAGATTAGAGGAGGATGTGAAGTTTTTAGAGAATTCTTTTATTGAACTATGTATGATTTAGATAGGTTCTTTAATATAATACTTCCCATCTAAGTGTGTTTTTATTAGTATAATTCACACATATTTTCTGACACACATAAATTGGCACCCACCGTGGGGCCTAGCTCCTGTTATTTTAACATTTTCTGGAAGTTTTGTTTTACAGGCTCGGACGTGTAGTTTTTTGGTGCTTACGAAAGATTCTTTGGTGCTTTCACTGACTGTTCCAACGCTTCTTAGGATTTCTCTGGTGCTTTGACCCTTTTCTATGGTGCTTTAACCCAATTTTGTGGTGCTTCCACCCTTTTCAGTGGCTCTTTCACTTAATTATGTTGTGCCTCTGTTGTTTTGGCGCTTCTACTTTCTGTTATGGTGCTTTTAATTATTTCTATAATTTTTCCCAAAAAATGAAAACTAATGTTGGCTTTTCTATTTTGTAGGTTGCATAAAATGTTGTCAAAGATCATGCCGAAACTCCAGAATGCTTTCCAAAAATAATCTATGAGAAACTACTAATGATAGATTAATTAGCAAGGAATGAACACCATGTTTACTGCCTATTTGGAAGGGTAGGCATATGCTCTACCCTTGACTAGGTGACCAAAAAGCTAGACCCCTTCCTTTTCATTTATTTTGTGGTGTGTTTTGAATGGTAGGCATATGCTCTCCCATTGACTGAGTGACCAAAAATCTAGACCCGTTCTTTGTTAACCTGTGAGTGTGAGTAGGGTATAAGGTGAGGGTTCTCTCTTTATTCATGTTAAATAAAGAGGATCGAACTACGAGTATACTCTCTCACTTTTGTTTATCCTAGAGGACCTACCTTGGGGAAAAAGTACTCACCCAAGGGAATGACTCAACCGGTAACACTCTAAATCCAAGAGTATTTATAGCTAGGATATAAATGTGGATATTGGAAAAAACAACAATATCACGCAGTTTGGCTCTGACGAGAAGGGAAGCAATGGTCTCTTGCCACGTTGGGTCAACTCCTATGAAAAAAAGTACTTACTAGAACCCTTGTTATAGAATTGGCCAAATCCTTTATCTATTCTCTTGGTACAACACTGATCGGTGTGAAGGCATCCACATTCTCACAGTCTTTAGTAGAGATGATCAATTTTCCATGGGAGTTTCATGGAGGCTGGAAGCTTGGTTGACCTGAGAAGAGAGTGCAATGTAAGGGGGAGCCCGTGTGGCCAAGCTTCTAAATTCATCTGCTAAACATAAGTGCAGTTGGGGTAAAACCTGTGTGGAATCCAAGAGAATATATTCTATCACAACCCTAGGGAATGTATGTTGTGCTTGATTGTGCTTGTCAAATTTTTCTCAAAACAAACCTTAAATGAAACTTTACACATTGGAAAAACTACATAAACTGTGATTTGGAATACATCATCCTAGAATAAACTATCTTTTTACCAAAAACCAAAGAAATTAAACAAACTAGAAACAAACCGTTGCATTCCCCAGTTTAGTGCTCTCACTGCTTTCTGTAGCGCTTTCACCACTTTTACCAATGCATTCACCCTCTGTTACAACGCTTCCACCCTATTTTCCAGTGCATCTGATCTTTTCTATGGTGATTTGACCTTAGCATCCTGTGGCGCATTTGCCTATTTCTGTGGCACACCCAAGCCATTTTGTGTCACTTTGACTCTTTTCTTTGGTGCTTCCAAGCCATTCTATGGCCCATCTGAGCTTTCCTGTAGCGCTTCTGCCCACTATAACAACACTTCCATTAAAACCTGAAAATAGAGAGTTGAATACCATTCCCATCCGTCATTTTGAAACTAGAATTCAAACATTTTTCCACTTCCGAATCATTTGCAACCTTGACAAGAGTCTAAACATGGTTTTTACCCAATGGCTTCACAAAAAATTAAAATTCAAAAACCAAAACCCATAACTCTTAGTCCAAAGGAACACCAACAACATCTTTCCATGCTTTATGACTTTAGAGACAGATTGCTCTTCAATTTTTACAAAAAGCTTCAAAGAACAACCCTGGTTTATATTCATTTTATTATTGCCAAAATCCAAGACTATTCCAAAGGTTCGAACATCTTGTCTAGGAAGAAAATTCATTCACCTTTTCACAATTGCAACCAAAATTTCAAAATCTCCTCAAGTTTGGAATTATCCTTTAGAGTCCAAAACTTTGTTGAAATTGACTTATCCAAGTGAAACATTTTACCTAAACTTTGATCAAACATCTAAAAGTGCCCATCATCATCAACATCCCAAATTTGATAGTTAAGTTGAGTTTTCCCATCAAGGTTTTTATCCTTCATCTTGGAAACAATACACTTTGTATCAAATTTTATCACCTTGGTTACATCATTAGAATTCATCATTCTATTCCACCTAGGTATTTTCCTTGGCACTCTCAAATAAAGATAAAAATTTAGCAAACCTTAGTCACTTGTATGCCCATTTTAACAAGGTTGCAAAAACAAAAACTTTAGGAAAAAGAAACAAACCTCCACATATCATGGTTGAACCAGAGGAAAATCCTTTTCATAAAATTTCTCAAAAGGAAACAGGTGAGATAACAGAAGAAGATGTCGAACAAGAAAAATGAAGACCCCAATTTCCATAAATTCCTAGAAAAAGTCATTGAAAAATATGGGGAGAAATACCTTTTGATGTTATCCAACCAAGGGGCTAAGTTACCTAATGACTTTGATGTTAACAAATTGAAGAGTATCCCAAAGAAAACTAAAATTGAAATGCTTACTACCGATCAAATGACTACCTTGAAAAATCAGATGCAAAACCTTCAACAACAACTCCAAGAAATGCGAGGGACTCCAAAAAGATACTTGTTGCAATACATTTGTACCTATCCCTTTGATAGAAGGTTAAACAAGATACCATTTCCTCAAAACTATGAATTTCCAAAATACGACAAATATAACAGGAAATCAGACCCTATAGAACACGTGCGAGAATTTTGAACAATGAGTCTTGAATTCACCCACGAGGACACATACTTAATGAGATGCTTTCCTCGTAGTCTAGGGGGTCATTTCGTGGAATGGTTCTTGAAGTTGCAACCAGGCACAAAATCCTTCCAAGAACTTGTTAACAGATTCATTGCATAATATTCCTAAAACATTGCACATGAGATAACCATGAAGGACCTTTGTAATACCAAACAAAAACAAGGAGAATCTTTTCTCATATTCCTTCAAAGATGGAGAAGGTTATTCACTCATTATGCTCATCCCATACTCGAACAAGAAAAGATGGAATTTTTTATCGATAACCTTAAAAGTGAGATGAGCTATAGATTGCAATTGCAATGTCCTCCTAGCTTTGAGAAGATGGTAGAAAATGGTTTCAAAATCGAAGATGTCTTGGTCAAAAGAGGGGTATTGAAAATTCATAATGATGGATCAAAAAATGCTAGTTCATCTAACCATCATAACAATGAAAAAACCCAAATTTTGGACAAGGAACAAAAATGCCAATGATGGTAATGCTGAAACACATAATACCAAACCAATCTTCAACTTGTTAGGAACCACAACCAAGGTGGATCAAACCATCAATCAAGAAACTAATCAAAATATCAACTCGTCTACTAACCAAAGTGGACACAATCAAAGCAACACCTCATCAAAATTCCCATTGTATCAAACACAATCAAACCACTGAAAATTCACCCCTTTGGGTCAATCACACGAATTTTCATTGAGAGAACTTCTTGAAAATAACCTCATAACACTACCTAACACTCAAGGATTTGAACCTAAAGTAAAATCGTCATGGTGGAATGATGCTCATTACTATGAATTTCATCGACGCAAAGGTCACCTAACAAATAGCTACATGCAATTGAAACATAAAATACAAGACTTGATAGATGCCAAAATCATATGAATAGAGGGACTCCAAACAAATGCAGATCACGAAGCATTCAAAAATCCCTTGCCGAACTATGAAAAAAGGGAGTCCTCTATGATGAATAACAAGGAAAAGAACATAAACTATGTCCATGATATTGTCATAAACCATATCTTAGTGGCGGAAAACCAAATGAATACCATTGAACTCATGATAGCCAAAACTTTACTGCAAATAACGATCTGATCTATGACATTCCAATTGAACCAGAACGAGACATTGTTATCCTTGAAAATCAAATTAATGACATCCAACCAGACATGAATGCAAATGATACTCAAATCAATGTCATCAAATAAATGGGAAACAAAATAGTGTACTAGTGTATGTGACAACAAGAGCACATGCCAAATATGTCTTAAAAGGAGGTTCATCTAAAACATCTATAATATTTCCCAATCAATACAACATAGTGGACCAATTACAAAAGATCCCTACACAAATAGCAATATTGGAACTGCTCAAAATTTCACCTACCCACAAAGAGATCTTGCAAAAATCCCTAATGTACACAACAGTACCAACGAATCTGAAAGTTTGTAAATTTGAAGCCATGGTGGGACATTTAACTGTGCCACATTGCCTATCCTTTTCCAAAAATGATGACACATCCATTTCTCTTCCTCACAATGCTGCTCTCCATATTGAAGTCCTAATCCATAAACATCGTGTCAAACGTGTCCTAATAGATGGGAGAATAAGCCTGAATATATGTACTTTAAAACTTGTTCGTGCCTTGGGATTTTCTAAGAATGCAATTGATTTAAAGAAAAAGACTACTTCACAGGGGCTAATCATCCTACCTATTCAAGTGGGACCAATCTAGAAAGATGTAATCTACCAAGTCTTAAACAAGGATTTGACCTATAACATACTATTGGGTCAACCATAGATTCATGAAATGCAAGCGGTCCCTTCAACATATCACCAATGTCTGAAATTTCCTTGTGGTGGCCAAGAAATTACCATTTTGGCTGATTCTAATAGTCCCCAATATTGCAATACCTTGAAATCTGTCTAGGATATATTTGTGCCTCATAATAGAGAAGCTTCCATTCCCACTATTTCCAATGATCAAAGCCAGTCAAGTTCCTCATCCAAACTGTTGGTCATTTCTACAAATCATGACATTCAATCCAATTCCATGTCTAAACAGTCTGAGAAGAAAGAAGAAGTTGCTCCATCCACCTCCTCAAATCTGGAAGCCCAATTGAATTCCTCGTCAAAATAATTTGATGAAAAAGTCCAAATCAAAGAAAAAGGTGTTGGGGAATACTTCTTTGAACGGTCCTTGTGTCTTTCACACTTTTCTTCTCCAAAAGATTATGGACAACCCTCTACATCAACACAACAGACTCCACAACTAGTTACCAAATTTGATGGAAGATTCATAAAAGAGAGTACTAGCTTTGATGAAGCAGAAGACAAAGACATCCTAAACTGGCTTTATAAAGATGAGGAAGAATCCCAAGCAACAACTACAACTATGCAAACAAATAAATATGGAAAATATTTCACTATCTTGGAAAAGATGGGATATGAAGGGAATGGTCTTGTGGGTAAAAGAAAAGAGGGAATCATAGAACCAATTCAACCCATTTTAATCAATCCAAAAGACAAGACCAGACTGGGTTATAAAGAGGACACAAAAGAAAAGATGGTTGAGAGAATCCTACAGTTACAAGCCAATGAAGAACATGAGACTGATTTGAATGAATATGAATGGGATTCACTATCAAAAGAGTCTTGTCATGACAAAGACATTGATATAGTACATAAATATGCACCCCTACTCGAAGAAGGACAAGGATCAGGATCTAGATCATTTAAATTTGGATCGCAACACCTTGATGATTCTAGTATAGATGATTCAACTCAGAGTGAAACAAATAATTTTGAAAAGATTTACCTTCTAGACCTTGATTTTGCTATTGGAAAAATTGAGGACATCGCCATCCGAACCCTCACCATTTCCGATCTTAACCCATTTGGTGACTGTTTACCTTTAGTGCTTCCTGAGCTTATAGATTGGGACTTAACTGAGCCATTCAACATCCCTACATTTTCGAATGATGACGCCATCATCAATTTCCTCTGTGCCAATGATCCTGAAATAGATTTCACCAATGAACATCATAACAAGGCTTCCATACAGGAGGGAATCAACTCATCCAGCTGCAAAATGAATAATACAGGAAACAAATCTGATATTGAAAACCATTCAATGGCAGTACCAGATCTGGAAAAAGTAAAAAGAAAGAGCGCATCCAATGGAAAAAACCTCTCTGAGGTGTCAAAGGATGGAAGATTTGATACACTCCCAGAACATTTTCAGGAAAGGTCAAATGTCTTGATTGAACCCACATAGTCTCTAAACATTAGCAATGAAGAGACAGTGAAGAATATACATCTAGCAGCATCATTGACAAATCAGGAAAATCCAAGCTTTCTCAAAATTTTCACAGAAAAAAAAATTAACTTTGCTTGGTCATATGCTGAAACGTTGGGAATTGATCCATAACTCATCATGCACCATCTATCATTACCTTCAGGAGTGAAACCAATCAAGTAGAAGTTGAGAAAAATGCACCCCCATATCGCCTTATTGGTAAAGGTGGAGTTGAAGAAATTGTTAGATGTTGGATTCATTAGACCCATTGATTATGTCGAGTGGATCTCCAATATAGTACTAGTCTCAAAGCCTAACAACAGTATTCACATTTGCACAAATTTCTGAGATCTTAACAAAGCTTGTCCTAAGGATGATTTTCCTCTACCCAATATAGATATCATAGTAGACTTGACGATAGGACATGGCATGATATCACTAATGGATGGATTTTCTAGGTATAATCAAATCAAAATAGCCCCGAAAGATCAAGATAAAACTATTTTTACTTGTCCATGGGGAACCTTCTGTTGGAATGTTATGCCCTTCGGTTTGAAAAATACAGAAGCTACCTACCAATGAGCCATGACAACAATTTTTCATGATATGATGCATACTTTCATGGAACACTATGTGGATGATTTATTAGCTAAATCATATACCAAGGAAGGAAATTTGGAGATCCTAGATAAAATTTTCACCAAAATGGAAAAATTCAATGTGCGACTAAATCCCAAGAAATGTGTGTTTGGAGTGACGTCAGCAAAACTCCTGGGTTACATAGTATCAAAAAAAGGAATTGAGGTGGACCCAACCAAAGTCAAAGCCATTATGGAAATTCCACCACCAAAGAACATTAACCAACTCTATTCTCTACAAGAGAGGTTTCAATCAATCCGCAGATTCATTTCACAGCTAGCAGACAAGACCCATCCCTTCACTCATTTGCTACAAAAAAATGTGTCTTCCCAATGGGATGAACAATGTGAAGGAGCCTTCAATCATTTGAAACAATATTTAATGAATCTTCCTGTCCTCATACCACTATCAGAAGGGAAGCCACTACTGCTATATATTGCTACAACAAAGACATCATTGGGAGCCCTATTACCACAAGAAGACTCAGGAGGAAAGGAACAAGTATTTTATTACATTAGCAGGACACTAAATGGCTATGAGATCAAATATACCTCCATTGAAAAGGCTTGTCTAGTATTAGTATTTGCTACTCTATAGCTACAACACTACATGTTGACTCACACCATCAAGTTGATAGCCAAAATTGATCCTCTCAAATATCTTCTCAGCAAAGAAAACCTGACAAGGAGATTGGATAAATGGGTCATGATACTTAGTGAATTTGATATCCAATATGTAGATAGGAAGGTGATAAAAGGACAAGCAATTGTTGATCAGTTGGTGGAGGCACCATTACTAGATAATCATCCTTTACATATTGAATTTCCAGATGTTGATGTTCTTACTGTGGCTGTGAAACAATGGACACTATACTTTGATGGATCACACACCCAACATGGATTAGGAGTTAGAATCCTATTTTTCACTCCACTACAAGGACATACTATACCAAAATCATATAGATTGATGTTCCCTTGTACCAACAACATGGAATCAAAACAATTGTAGAATGGAAGGTCCTAGAATTGCAAGTGTATGGGGATTCTCAGTTGGTCATTAACCAAGTCAATGATGATTATCAAAAAAGAGATGAAAAATTGATGCCCTACAAGAGAATATTAGACGATTTCAAGAAATATTTTGTGGATATCAAATTTGAATAGATTTCAAGAGTGGACAATAAAGCTGATGATGCCATGGCTACTATTGCCTCCTTGTTACAAATTCCAGAGAAAAGAAGTCATTATGAGTTCTTGGTGGAACAATTGTTCTCCCCTGCCTCTAACAATACTGAATCCCATGTCATATGTCACCTATCTAATACCAATACCTCAATCTATAGTGAGATTTATACCTACCTAAAGGATAACACTCTTCCACTTGACTTGTCACAAAACAAAATGCAATCTCATTCACTGAGCCACTCAACATACACTTATAGTAGATGTACTATACCGATGAGGTCTTGATAGAACTCTCTTACGATGTCTGGAACATGATGAGTTTAAAATGGCTTTTCCAAAAGTCTGTGAGGGTGTCTGTGGAACACATTCGAGTGGCCTAACCTTAGCCAAGAAAATTCTTTGATTAGGATATTATTGGCCAACAATGGAGAAGGAGTCTTTCCAATTTGTGAAGAAATGTCAGAAATGTCAAATTTATGGCAACCTCATCCACGCACCAGCACAAGAACTTCAACCTTTTGCATCCACATGGCCATTTTGTTAGTGGGGACTGAATCTTGTTGGTAAAATTCATCCATCATCATCAAACGAACACAAGTTCATCATCACAGCTATAGAATAATTCACAAAGTGGATTGAGGTTGCTCCTTTAACCACCATCACTGGAAAGAAAATTTCATCATTTATTCTCAACTACATAATCTGTAGGTATGGAATTTCCCAATCCATAGTCACTGACAATGGAAAACCATTCAAAAATCAAGACGTGCAAGAATTGTGTGAGAAGTTCAATATCCAACATCGCTTCTCTACACCATATTATATTTAGGGGAACGGTCAAGCAGAGGCTTCCAACAAGACTATTTTGAAGATTTTGAAGAAAATTGTCAATGGTGTGGGACGTGATTGGCACATCCAATTGAACCCTGCTTTGTGGGAATACCGCACCAGTTTTCACACACCGACAAGAGCTACACCATATGCTTTGGTATATGGAGCTAAGTCCATTGTACCTATTGAAGTTGAAATACCATCACTTTAGGTTTCCTTGAAAGGTATCATCTCTGATGAAGACTACCGGGCATCAAGATTACAAGAACTAGAACTGTTAGATGAGCAACGCCAACATGTAGTGAATCACCTGAAAGCCTACCAACAGCATATATCTAGAAATTACAATCACAAAGTCAAACCTAAAACATTCGAAGTTGGTGACTTAGTGTTGAAGGAGAACCCCTGCAATCAGCAAGACAGAGAGAAGAAAGGAAAGTTTGAACCAAATTGGTTGGGGCCCTTTGTCATTATATCAGCTTATGGTTTAGGAGCATATCAGTTATCCATGCCAGAAGGGGATCAATCTGAGGAACCCATGAACAGTCTTCATCTCAAGAAATTTTATGCATGAATTGGTCACGACTTCTATAAAAGTCCTAAAAAAATCCAAAAACATTAGAAAAAGTCCTAAAAAAAATCCAAAAACATCAAAAAAAGTCCTGAAAAAATCAAAACACATAAAAAAATGTCCTAAAAAAATGGTTACCTTGGTAAAAACCTAGCAAATAGGCATCTTGGTGACAACAAAACAAAAACAAAAACAAAAAAAATAAATAAATAAATAAAGTGAAAAAGATCAAAAAAATCATAAAAACCTAAAAAAGTGCAATAAAAGCAAGTGGTGAAACCCTGGCAACAGGCACTATTTGTGACAGGTTGGCTTCTTCCTCTATGGGAATGTATGTTGATCACTGGCTTGGTATTGTTACCATCTGCATCCTTCATTCAAGCTACATATGCATACCTTGTTGCGACGGTCACGCCTCACCTTGGCTTCTTAAACATTGTACATATCCATAATAAATTGGCTTGTTTCCACAGGGGGAAAAATCTTGATCTTGTTGGGGGAAAAGAATCTTGAGCTTAAATCAGCAGACAAACAACAGGAAGACAAACATGGAAAAAACATTGATCATAGTAAAATCAAACATGGAAAATCAATCACCATCGGAAACGCATCGAACATCCTTGTCCCACTAGAAAATTCAAAAATAGGTTAAAAATCAGAAAATCCCTAAAAAGGTCAAAACATCCAAAAAGCCAAAAATAGAGTCACCTTGTTGAATTGTGTTGTCGCATTTCATTGTAATTAAGTGTTTGTTCATATCTTGGTCCTGTAAATCGGTCGAGTCGATCAAACTACGTGGTCTCTACATGTATAGTGTAGGCAAGGCTAATCTTTGATCAGCCCCTGAGGCCCCTAGGATAGGTCTTTAGGTTAAGTCCTTGGTTGAAATCTTGGAAAACACCTAAAAATTGGAAAATTGAAAAAAACCAAAAACAATGGAAAATCACAGTTACAAGGATGATGCTATTCTGAATCACAGTTTTAACACTTTCACACGAATGTCCGAAATTTTTTGTATTATGATTGATGTTATCATTTCTCAAGAGCAATTCAAGGATGTCAAAGAACTACAAAAGCTATGATCGAGAATGATATTTTTTTATTTGTCTGCTGCATGTGAGTTAATCATTATTACTATAGAAATCATCATGGGACGTGCTCTACAAAGTATCACTGATGACATTCCAGATTCACATAGGAAAATGGTTAATTCTTGTTTGTTTATGTAAGGGATGCTCAGGTCATCTTGGTCTAATTATACCTAGATGCTTGTGTTAACTTGCACTATCAAACATCATGGAAGTAGTACTCAAGTCATCATGGTTCAATTTTACCATCGATGTTTGTACTCACTTTCAACATCTTTAAAGGCTCAATGATGACAATAAGCACGATAAATCACTGGGATGTCACTATTGCATTGTTAGTATTGCATATCTAGGTTGCATTCATATCAGTTGTTGTAATGGTATTTTATATATTTTTCCAAGGCTGATGTTATTTCTATCATTAATAGATTTATTACATTTGACATAACCAAAAACATCATTTAGAGACATAAGCATTAGGACATCAATCATAGCATTATCATATCATCTAGGCACTCATTTAGGTCATTAACCATATATTTGCATCATGAAAAATCCAGGAAAAATAAATGCATTGATCATATTATTTTCATCCATATGCATCTAGTCATACATCCTAGGCATCAACATATGTAAAATAATCATTCATTCATTACATACATACATTAGATCATATTATTTTCATCCATATGCATCTAGTCATACATCCTAGGCATCAACATATGTAAAATAATCATTCATTCATTACATACATGCATTAGATCATAATATTTGCATTAGAAAATACAAAAACATAGGTTACCATGCATATCATACATCCATGGAATCATATAAAGTCATTCATTATTAGGTTCATTCATCTTTGCATTAACATCCATTGCATCATACATCATTGTAGTAGAAAAATACAAAAACAACATGTAGGCATTTGCATAAAACCCTAGGATCATAACACGTATTGCATCCATGGCCTATAATATCATCATCATAAAGCACCACATAACATACATGACATAGAAGTTAAATGCATCCATCATAATAAATCAACATGCATAAACACATAGGATCATCATCATCGCTGCATATATATCTCAAAAATATGTCAAATCTACAAGGATATCTGAATGTCAACAAATACAACATCAAAATGTGGTGATATCAAGAATCAATGTATACATCATGGCATAGCATAAAATGACTGAAACTATGTGGTGTTGCCTCCTGAAGCTGTCGGCATCACTGAACCTGCACCCCCTGTTGTACCTGAGGAACCCGAACCTGGATCTCTCTGATCCCCTGGTAATGGCTATGTGACACCCACACTCACTGTCTGAGACTAAGATCTATTGGTCTGAGACCGAGTAAAGCTCTGTCACCACTCAGGTGGGACCAACTCATGATATCGATCCCTATAAAACTGAAGCTCCTAAGAAGTGTGGTGTATCTCCTTGAAATAATCTGCAGCTCCCGTGGCCATAGAAACCTATTGTAACCTCTTTGTAATGGCCTCTTCCTACTCAACCCGTCGTCTCAAAGCATCTATCTCTGCAATTAGTGTTGTAACTTGTCCTTGTGCCTTTCCATGTGCATGTCCCTGACCCTATAGATCTACCAACTATTGTCAGGCAACATCTCTCTCGACTGTCAAAGTCTGAATCCGACCTTGTGCCTATAAGAGTTGTGTTTGTACCTGCATCAACAGTTGGGTTTGTGTCTACAACTGCCCCTATAACTATGTAAGTTGTCCCTGAACAGTCTAGACCTATGTCTGCAAAGCAGTGATCTATGACTGCTACTGCTGAGAAGGCAAGCATATGTGTACCCATTGTTGTGATGCTGCAACTAGGGATAGCCTCCTGCGAGGCACTCCAAGGTTGAAACCAAGACGACCATGAGGACGACCTCCTCCACCTCCTCCATCTCTTCCACCACCATCACCACCTCCATCATCTCCTCTATCATCATCATCACCCTCATCTCCATCCTCTCCCTCGTCACCACCTCCATCACCTTTGTCTCGCCTCCGTCTAAGTGGTCTCTCCTCATCATCCTCAAAAGCTAGCATGGGCTCATCAGGACTTGAAAGCCATAGAAATGGATGCTGACTAAAATACACTGTGTACTCCGCACTCATGTAGCCCTTGACTATCTCTAGAAGATAATCCCAAAACACCAGCTGTAAGTGCACATACTCATCACACGCAATATCATAAGACAATGTAAGTCCCCACTCTGTTGTATCATGTTGTCTACATGCATACAATGTTGATCCCTACGACATCCCTTGCACTCGACCATACTGTCTCAGTACCCTCAGTAACAAAAATTTCTCAATAATGTATGGAGTCTGCCCAATAAGATATTTGGTTGTCATAAAATAGGGAACCTCCAGATGGTCCTCACTACAGGATTTGACACCATTTTCTGACGGTCGTTCGTCGGTCGTTCGACAAATCTCTGTCGGAAGAGCGATGCAATGGCAAAAAAAATTTCGTCGCTGTTTTTTCGTCGCAAGGCCGACAACAAATTAAACGTCGAAATAATGGCGAAGAATCGTCGGTCAGCAGCATCGTGAAATACGTTGGGATTTTGTCAAAATATCGATGAAAACTTTGTCTATCCACTGACGAACTGCACCAGAAGTTCGTCGTCGGTTCGACAAAATGGGCAAGCATTAGCGTGGAAACATGGAAATTTTGTCGAAATAGCGATGAAATACAAAAGTAGTAGCGTCGAAAGAACACCAAAATTTCGTCGAATATGCGACGAAATAGGCAAGTAGTAGCGTCGGAATAACACTAGAAGTTCGTCGAACGTTCGACGAAATTGACGGAGAGTAGTGTGGTGGCAACACCAAAATATCGTCGGAAGGACGACGAAATGGGTAGAGAGCTACAACGAAATCGTCGTCGCAGCTATAGAAACTTCGTCGAGGCTTTCTGTTGATTCGTCGGTTTTTATCGTCGAAATTGCGAAGAAGAAGCAAAATTTTAAAAAAATAAAAAATATTATATATTCGTGGAAATGTACCATTGCGGAGACTGACGACTGATCATACATACAGATTGCATATTGGTTTGATACTTCAAACGATGCATTTCTTATATTAAAAAGTGCATTACCTTATTGAGCTTCTCTTTGTTTCGAGAATAGTTTAATATTCTCTACTTAACATAGCCAACCACGTGATGGTGGAAGCTCATTTGGCCCCTCCCCCGCCTCGGGCCATATCACTTTGGCTCCCCATACCCAATCATATAACATTTAATCATTGATTCACTATTAATAACATATAATATTCATTCATTCACCCTTAATAACATATAACATTCATTCATTCATCCATTAATAACATATAACATTCATTCATTCATCCATTAATAAATATATAATAATCATTCTTCGCCATATATTATCAAAAATATGGTCAGTGATATGATTACAATCACTTTTTTTGTTTCTTTCAAAGCTACATAAAGTTGAAGTGGAGTATCACTTTCTAAATCAATATATGTCCCCCTTTAGTTGTTCTACCCTCTGCTCATGATCTTAATGTACGCCTCATCGTCTGCTCATGACGTGGATGCCGCTGCAAGGGGGGGTCTACTGCAATAAGAAAGAAATGTTAAACTGATATGTTTTATTATTATTGTTACAAGTATTTCATTAATTAAAAGAACATTAGAGTGGTTCTCTTTACTTGATGGGTCCACATCATGTTCCCGAACTTTTGTTATAGACTCATGCTCAACATGTTGAACACCCTCTAAATCCTGATCTGCAGTTGAAACACGAAAGGTTACATTAATTAATACACCAATTGAAATTAAATATGTTTAAGAGAACATGAGGGTGGTCCTTCACCTGATGGGGCCACATCATGTTCCTAATCTCTAGCCCCATCATGTTGAACATGATCATGGTCTACATGCTCTAAAGTTGAAAATGACGAAGGTTACATTAATTAATACACCAATTGCACTAAATATGTTTAAAAGAACTTTAGAGCGGTCTTCTTTACCGATGGGGCCACATCATATTCCCGATCTTCTCTAGCTTGATCATGCTCAACATGTTGATCACTCTCTACATGCTCTACAGTACCAGGATGCACACCATGACCTTTGTCTGCACGTTCTACTCCACCCTCACCAGGCTGCATTCCAATGTCATGTGCAGTATATATTATCACTGCTTGAGTGTTTAAAACAAATAGGCATGTAATTACTTTATGGTGAAATTAATATTGAATAGATTGCACAAGTATTCAATTTTTAATAAACTTTATTGAGTTTATTTAATTGCAGTGTCGGATGCAATGGAAGATTGTGT